>CAUYSK010076651.1:0-21614 GCA_963575035.1 Avahi laniger
GTGGCTATCCAGTTTTCCCAGCACCATTTATTGAATAAGGATTCTTTTCCCCAGTGTATGTTTTTGTCTTCTTTGTCAAAGATTAGGTGCCTATATCAGCATGGTTTTATGTCTGGGTTCTCAGTTCTGTTCCACTGGTCAATGGCTCTATTTTTGAACTAGTACCAAGCTGTTTTGATTACTACAGCCTTATAATAAAGTTTGAATTCTGGTAAGTTGATACCTCCCATTTTATTTTTATTGTCTAGAAATGTTTTTGCTATGTAGGGTCTTCTCTGGTTCCACGCGAAGCATAAAATTAATCTTTCTACATCTGTGAAGAATGATGTTGGTATTTTAATAGGGATTGCATTGAATCTGTAGATCACTTTGGGTAGTATAGATATCTTAACTTTGTTGATTCTGCCGACCCACGAGCACGGTATGTTTTTCCTCTGTTTGCGTCCTCTGCTATTTCCTTCCTCAAATTTTCATAGTTCTCCCGTAGAGATCTTTTACCTCCTTAGTTAAATATATTCCTAGATACTTTATTTTCTTTGTTGCTATTGTGAAGGGAATTGAATCTTTGATTTGGTTCTCAGTGTGACTACTATTGGCGTATATGAAAGCCTCTGATTTGTGTGTATTGATTTTATATCCTGAGACTTTACTGAATTCATTTATCACTTCTAGGAGCCTCTTGGTTGAATCCATGGGGTTTTCTAGATATAACATCATGTCATCAGCAAATAGTGAGAGTTTGATCTTTTCTGTTCCCATTCGTATGCCTTTAATGCCACTCTCTTGCCTGATTGCTGTGGCCAGAATGAAGTCAGACTCTGAATTCAAGTCCAACTGGTACTATTTGCTGGCTCTGTGGTGGTGACCAAAACATGTCATTGCTCTCAGATGAGTTTTTCTTATCTATAAATAGGAACAATAATACCTACTTCAGAACGTTGCTGTGAAGGTTGGATGCCAAAGTTCCTTTCATAGTGTCTGGTACACATTAGGTGTTCAATTATTGATTTGAATTTGGACTTAATTGGAAAAGATCAATTGCTATATTTCTGTCTCTATATACATGGGAAACAGCACAAAATAGAAGTGAGTATAGGGGATTTAGTCCGATGATTCATCTTGATATTGCAGAGATCATGGACAATGAATGTGGATGTGATCTGTGTTCTTGGAGAAACTCTGGGGCCATATGTTCTGGGTGAGGACCCAGCACTCAGCGTTTTACGTTGTATGGTTGCAGGAGGTCAATGCCTGTTAGAGCTGGGGGGTGATTGGCCTGGGGGTGGGGCAGCCCTTCTGCACCTGTCAGGAGAGTTAACTCCCACACTCCACTTAGCATGAGGGCAGCAGCACGGACAACCTGGGGTTTGATCCATATTATTTAATAGGATTAATAATCATGTCTACCATTTCCCATATCACAACTAGCCATTTAGCCTCAGGGGAAGTTATTTACCCTCTCTGGGCTGCATTCTTCTCTCCTGTAAAATGGAGACTAATAAGAATGTGATTGTTGGGATCCAGTGAGAGCTGTGTATGAAGCTCTTAGAACAGAGCCTAGTACATAGTGAGCACTCAGTGACTATGAGCCTGTGCTATTTATTGAGAACCTACTATGTTCCAGGCACACTCTAGAGATCATTCATTTGTTTTCCAAACACTGGCCCTGCTATAGGTTGGGGGATTCAGCGGTGGACAAGAGAGTCTACTGTTTCAAATACCATTTCTAAAGCACGAGGAGCTGGAAGGGCAGGGGACTTCAGATCAGCCGGGATTGCAATCCAGGCCCCATGCACTCATTCTGCACTGCAACACTGTCCATCAATATCTTCCTCCTTACCTCCATCACTAAATGCCAATAATTATAATTTCTATGGGAATGGATATATTGGCTTAATAGTTATGAAAGGAAGATGGTCGAACCAAATATGTAGTTTTCAGACATTTTAATTTGATTTATATATCCCAAATACTCATTTATATTCATATAATACTTTCATTATAAAATATGCAGTGATATAAAGATTTGTATGTATATGGGATTTTTTTTTTTAAATTTGGGTTTATAAACGGTTTGGAACAGGTTGCAAAAACATCGTCTGTTGCTCTTTTTAATATATCTTGAGCATGCTATGACACATTCTGAAATAATTTGCTTTGGAAAAAAACACTGCTCTTCTCCCTCTGTCTTTTTTCTCCCCAAATGTAACTGTAAATATTACTTTGATGTATGTAATTGCTTCAACCCACTCCATTTGAAGGAAGGCTTCTAACCCTTCCATCTCGCATCTCTTGCTATTGTCAAGAAGTAAGAAAAATGGACTTGCAATGCATTATTCAAATGTATTTAATGTAAACATTAAAGAAGTCTGAGAACAGCCACACATTTTCCTTTAGTTACAGTGGTTTTGAAAAATATCTCAAGTACTTTGTCTTATGGGCATTCATTCACTCTGCTTAGGGAAAATATTCCAAGACTGCTTGCGGTGTCTGGCACACAGTAGGGACTGAAGGATGTTTGATGGGTGGACTTGAGTGGAACTCAATTGGGCTGTGAGCACTGGTAACTCGTGGGGCCCTTGGTGGTCTCTAGGAGGGCTTGGCCAGGAGGGCTGGCTGGGGGCAGGAGAGACCTCTCAAGCGTTCTGAGCATCAGGAGGTCCCCAGGGTCAGTGCATTGGTTGGTACAGGTCAATGCAGAACTGAATTTGACTTCGGGCTTGCTCTCTTGTCAATAATTTAATGAAGTTAGTTCTGATTTCCTATCAGTTCTGATTTCGACTAGTCTGTGAGCCCTTTGAAGGTAGGGCTTTGTGTTTTGTCTGTGTGTTTTTAGTAGCCTGTGCAAGTCTTGATGCCATAACCGCTTCTTAAATGATTTTCTCAACTGAAGGACAAAGAAAAAGAGCGACATAGGCACTTGGCTCTTGTGTGCTTGCTGTGAGACTCATGGAGGACTCGTGGTCTGATCCCTGACTATCGCTTCAATCATTCGCTGTCAGAGGAATGGACGGCTGCTCCTCAGTGGTTCCCTCTTGGGCTGTTTAGAGACCTGGGTGGCTGGTGGGGAGAGGCCTGGCCTTCAGAGCTATGGAGCCTGGGGGCTCCCGGCCTAGGTCTGTGTCACACACCTGCTGGCGTTCAACCCCCATCAAGTCCCTTCTCCCGCACCCTGGTCTCTGTTCAACCTCTAAGTTTGCTTCCAGCAACGCCATTCTATCCCATTAACATTGTCTGTGCGTGTGAACATGTTTATGTGTGATGGTCAGCTTATTTGCCTCAGAATTAAAACTTTTACTCAAAATTAATAAACAAGTAAATATTCTGACCTATTTTTCGGCAGAGGGAAGTTCTGGAATTTCAAATCACTGGATCCTTCTTTTGTTGTCCTTCCATTGCCCCTGGGATGAAAGAAAATAGATTATAGATGGGAAGGAGCAAGAAGCTAGGAGGAAAAATTAATTAAGTGCATTCATTCATAGAAACAGCCACCCAGATTTAAGTAATTACGTCTCATACATTATTCTGAATCTCTCTTTGCATTTCCATTGGGGTTTTAAAATATCTGTGTTTAAAGTAATTCAATTACTTAATTTTTTTTTTTTTAAATGTAAGAGCTTTATTTGACAGGGGGCAGCAGTGTGGGGTGGAAGCAGTATCCTACTCAACAAGAGTACACTGGCTGCCTCTCCCCCAACAGCGGGGTGACCTTGGTGCCTTCCTTAAGCTCCACCAGTATCTGTCCCACCTGTAAGATGAAAAGCATCATACTTTTGCCACATGGTTGATGAGATGCTGTTAAGATATTGAAGGGACAGCAACCATGAGTTAGGTCATGTTCTGGATGCTTACCTGTATTAGCTGAGTTTGAAAAGTGTCTGGAAACCTTGCCCAATGTAGGAAGGCAGACTGTTTAGCAGAAGAAACTCTGATTCAAGTAATATTTATTGAACTCCCATATAATTTAGGTACTTTGCTAAGGCACTTTTTATGAAGAGATTAAATTATTTCACATTGAGTTAATTTGTTAACATTCATTAAATACATTCATTATCATAAACCATCATTGTTATGTATCCCTGCTTCATTTAATTAGCCAAGTTTAACATACTTTCTTTTCTTTTGCAGGCATTTCATGAGCTCTATCAAACACTGGTTGCTGATTTTTTTCCTCCACAAATACTCCTTGACAATTGCCTCGTTAGCTCATCTAACCTCATCATCCTCCTCTTTCTCTCTATATGAGGCAGACTTACCTCTTCTCGGTCCTTGGGAACGTCTCTGTTCCTTCCCACAGGGCTCCTTCAGGTTCTGTTCCCTCTCTCTCTCAGTCGACCTTGTCTTCCTTCTCATTAACTGCAACTCATACTTCTGAGTTCAGCTCAAGTACTACTTTCTCAGAGAACCCTTCCTGACCTCTCAGGCTGGTTCTTTCACAGCACTTGTCTGAGTCTTAAGTTTATTTTTGTTTTCAGTTGTAGCTTGTATTCATGTCTCTGCTCTGTGAAAGCAGAGATTTGCAGGACTGAGCTCCCTGGAGCCTGGGTCAGTGCCTGGCCCACAGTAGAGCTCGGTGGACATGAGTGAATGTGCACACAACAAAGGACTCTGGGAGGCTTTCTCTCCATCTGGGATTTTGTGTATAGCCATGGAATACAATGTGATAAATAGGAAAAAATATAAATGAGTTGTTTGGATATATTTTGCCACTGTGTAAATTGACCATCTAGAAAGATGATGATATTATTTCATTATTACTCATTCTATTTTTTCCATTGCTTATTTCAAAATTATTTCATTATTGTATTATCTTATGTATTTCATTACTCATTGTTTTTCTTTTTCCTATCTGTGTAGAGCTTGATTCATAAACCTATATCTGTACTCTGACTTCTCTTAAGTTCTAGACATGAACGTCAGACTATTTTCTAGGTCCTTCTAATTGGTGTTCTCCCAGCAGACTCAGATCTTCTTCCTAGTAAAAAGTTCCATTGCTCGTGGTTTCCAAACCAGCAGCCTGGGAACCAACCTTGGGTTTTCCCTTTCCTCCCCTCCACCCTTACCATCTCCCTGATTTGTTATCGGATCCTAACCATCAAATTCCCCCAATGCCTCTCGACTCCGTCCCTTCATCTTTGCCCCCATAAGCAATACTCAGTCTTAGGTTTGCTTTCAGTATCTCTAGTCTGGCTGCACACATCACCCCCTAATTGCTCTCCTGGCCTCCTGGGCTCCAACCCACCCATCAAACCACACCAAGATAAACTTTTTTAATTAGCAGAATATTAGCAAGGCACCTCCCTGCTTGAAAATCCTCACAGTTCTCCATTCTGCAGGATAAAACTCAAACTCTTAACCAGGAATTCAGTTCTGTCGTGTGTCCTCATTTCCTGCCACTCTCTCCCTGCTAGGCCCCCCACACTGTGGCCTCTGGGGCCTCTTTCATGCTTTCATATCATTGATCAGATTATTCTTTTTGTCTCCTTTGGATCTGGCAAAATACTTTCCACTTTTCATGGTCAAGTTCAAATATTACTTCCCTATGAGTTCTTCCCCAGTGTTTCCTCTTTGAGTCCCTTTAGTACTTTTGCACACCTCGGTTTTGCCATTCATTCTATTTGTTCATGAGTGCACTCATTCACTTCCTCAACGGGTAGTTATTGGGCCTATACTGTATGAGGCAACGTGCTAGGCAACAGGAAACAGAGATTAAAGACAGCAAATGGAGCCTGCCTCATAGAGCTTTTATTGCATTTGGGGAGACAGCCCATGCACATATAAACAACATTTCTTTATGATATGGCCCCATACGTGCCCATGTATGTGTTCACATTTCTTTCCAGCAGGAGCCTCGTAAGGGTGGGCCACATACTGGGCATCTATTTTTATTCCAGAACACTGGCAAACTAACGCCGTCATTCTCTCAAGAATGTTTGTAAGATAGTGAATAGATACATAAATAAAAAATAGATCAACAGCTGCCAATCAGGGTTCATAGACAGTAGTGAACCATGGAATTAATTGTACAGAGTCCTTTGAATCTCTCTGATGCCAGGGGAATTCTGACCTATTCCTGCACTGAGAAGGAGCCCTCAGTCTCATCATATCTCTGGGTTATGGGCATGATTTCTGTGCTCTGACAGCCCACATAACATTTGCCTAAATGGCTTTGACCAGTCCAATGTCAGGAGGATGGGAAAGAGTCTGGGAATTCCCTCCATCTCTTCCTGGTGCCTCACAACCCCAACAGCCCTGGGGCTACCTCTGACCATTCTAGATGATCAGCTTTAGCCTTTTTAATTTTAAGAAGAGAGTTGAACTCTCTTTTTATTTCATTTTGTACAGCAACCCTCAGTAGTAGTAAATGTGCAGGTATCCTTCACCGTTCTGTGCTACAGAGGAGGAACCAGGAGGCTGATAGTGGAGATTCTGTTTCAAGTGACCAGGCTGGATTGTTGGTAAAGCCAGGGCTACAGGTCACTAATCTGCTACCCAGTGTGTGTCAGCTGTGCTGCAGAGGATGCCAGAGCATGTGATTGTTTGCTGCTCAGGGCCAGGCTTGGCTGAGAGCAGCTGAGGAACCCATGAGAGAATGGTTGTGGTGCAGGCAGAATGGAACATGGGGAGGAGTAGCTCTTCTTCCTACAGGGGAAATATTAACAGAGCTGTCAAATACATCACCATCTACCTGGACAGTGAGTAATTAAAGTCTGTTTGTTTAAAAAATACTTACAAAGAGCAACATACAATAGCAGGTTTCCTCCTACCAGGTCTCTCTGCCTTAAATCATTCCTTAGAGTTTAGATTTTAGAGACATTTTTCAAAAATGTACAAAATGTTTACATTTTTAAAAGACATTGAAAGAATGATGTCTCAGCCCATCACAGAAAGTGTTATTAAAGAGTGTTAATCATAATAGCTCAACATTGCTTGTTTTGCATTGCGTTGAGATCTGGCCTAGGAAGGGGATGCCCAGCATTCCCAGGTTGGCCACTGTACTTGGGGATAACAACACTGTTTGCCATAGTGAGTAGATGCACATCATCTTACAAGACCTCAAACATTTGGGACCAGCAGTCCTTCCCTCAGGCCACTCAACATGTCCCACACATGTAGTAAAATAAATTAAACCAGTATTTTTTTAACTGCTGCTCTGTTAGCTTGTCACTAACTCTGGTTGAGTGTCCTCCAAGGAAGCAACACAGGTTAATTTATTGCAGAGAGAACTCAGCACAACCCAGAAAACCTGGAAGTACCATAGACTTGTGGGAAAACTGAGGCACAGAGTCCTCAGTTGGATCAGCCAATGAATTGCTCTTGCAATAACCTCAGATTCTGCTCAAACAGAGCACATGAGCCCCACTGTCCAGCCTCTCTTCTTCAGTATCCTCCCAGCTCTGCAGGGTCAACACTTCACAGCCACTCTAGATTTCCTTTCCCCTTTAGTGCTGCCCACCTCCATGACCAAAACCCATCATGTCCTCCTTCATGAATTTTCTAGCTCTACCCCTTTCTTATTGCCTGTGAAATTGCTCCCTGCAGACCCTCTTTACTTGTGATGTAGATCTAATGGAAGCCAGTGCAGTGTAGTTGAATCAGTATGTACTGAGTGCAGTGGGTTGAATGGTGGATATTAAAGTATATGAAACCTGTGAAGGTGACCTTATTTGGAAAAAGAGTCTTTGACAATTTAATTAAGCTAAAGATCTTGAGATGAGATCACCCTGAATTAAAGTGGGCCCTGGATCCAATGGCAGGTGTTCTTCTAAGAGAAGAGACGAGGAGAAGACATAGGAGAGAAGGCTCTGTGAAGATCCCCATGAAGACCCATGTGAAGACGGAGGCAGAGATTGCACTGATGCTGTCACAAGTCAAGGGACACCTGGAGCCACTCAGAGCTGGACGAGGAAAGAGAGGAGTCTCTCCTGGAGGCTTTGGAGGGAGCGCTGCCCGGCCTACATTTTGATTTTAGACTTCTGGGCTCCAGAACTGTGAGAGAATAAACCTCTGTTGTTTTAAGCCAGTAAGTTTGTGGCAACCTGTTATAGCAGCCACAGGAAACTAATACCCTGAACATCTCGCCTGTCCCACAGGACAGAGAATGAATCAGACCCACATCCAAACCTGGGCAATGCAATAGATGCAATGATTAAAACAAACAAAGCCTCAAAACAAAATTTGATTTGTGCCTGGTGAGTAGATACCCTATAAGAAACCCAGGTGAGAGGGACACAGTGGATGTTCTTTGTCCATAGGAATACCGGGGAGGGGCCTCACACTGAGAATGTAAGAGGGGCTCCCAGAGAAAAAGGCTGCCCAAGAATATAACTTTTCCTCCATGTGTGGGTCCAACACTTTCTGACTCCACAAGGTCCAAAGAAAAGAAGAAAAAAAAGAGACAGAGAATGGAAATGAGAGAGAGGGGACGGTCCCATAACATGTGGGGACTCCTGACCTCTGTCCCCTGTTCTCTCCCCACCTCCCTTCAGTCAACTTTGCACTTTCTCCAATCCACTTGCCATGTTGCTGCCAGGAGCCTCATCCTAAAATCCAGTGTTCCCACTGCCAGGGTTTCCCTTCTGTCTCTCGAGCATGGACCACAGGCCTTCCATGGTCTGGTCCCTGACACTGTCTCTATTCTCTCCCTACGGCCCCCGGTCTGCCCCAGAGGGCAGCCAGCATGGACAATTAGCCTGTCCCAGAAAGGGCCTGATTCCTCCAATCTGTCTGTAAGCAGCGAAAGCAGCCTAAGTCACATCCCTCATTTCCTGCAGTGTCTACCATGAAAAGGTCCACAGATGAACACTGAATGCAGACTTTCTGTTTCAGATCCACCTCATCTGATCCTCTCAGTATGGGAGTGTTGAGAGAGCTGATATAACTTGCCCACATCTCTCAGGGAAAAAATATTTCCATATTCTTAGTTCTTAGAACAGGGCCCCACCCATAGGAAGGGTTCAACACAGATTGGTATGAAATGTCAGAGCTGAACTTTAGTATGAGATCTGGCCAACATCATGGTTCCAAGGAAAAAGGCTGAGTTTGAAATCAGTCCCTGAAACAAATGATAGTGGACTAATTCACCTGTGAAAGATACTACTTGCATAGCATCTTCCTTGGGATGCGTCAACCACTGTTCTCAATTATTCCTACTGATGGCATTACAGGTTAAGCTTCATTCCTACTTTACAGAGGGGGAAGAAGAAGCCCAGAGAGGCACAGTGTATTGCCTGCAGCTGCACAGCTGTACTTGCACAGTGGCGTTCAATATCAGACCTGTCTGACCCAAAGCCCATTGCTTTCTATGGTATCATGCTGGGATTCATGGAAATGAAGAGTGGCCAGGATCCCAGATTCACCCTGGGGTTTATACACTGTCCTTTGTACACAGTTGCTTTCCCACACTGGTGAGCTCTGAGCTGCAGCAGACCTGTCTTATCATATTGTCTGGCAATATGGATTTTCAAAGCACTGATCAACGGATAATCAAAACCAGAAAGCCGGGGTTGGAGCCAATCATTACAACACATCTTATCTGTGCTTCCCAGGGACTCTTTAATAGCATCATTTGGCACTGGGGGTGTTTAGGTTTTGCTGTAGTTTGAGAACGTTGTGAGAATTAAATGAGATAATGCATGCAAAATGCTTAGCACGTGCTTAGAATAGAACAAGTCCTCAACAAATATGTTGGCCGGAAGTCTTTATCAAAATTAATTCAGCAACACTTCCTCCTGCCCCCTTAGTGCTAAGTATGGGCTGGGAAATGTTCTCAGTGCTCAGGTTATATCAGGGAATGGAGAAAAGATTCCTACCTCCCATGGCATAGAGCAGATGAGGACCTCTGCCCAGGGAACAGAGAAGGCCCACACCAACAGTACACAGGGTGAATCAGGGCTGTGTATGGTGATAAGGTGCTCTGCAAGAACAGTAGAGCAGGTGAGGGGATCAGAGCACCTGGCACGGATGGGCAGGTGTGAACATTCCATGGTGTGGTCAAGGCAGGCCTCACTGAAGGGGTGAGGGCAGGGGCAAGGCACTGGGCACATTGGCTACAGGGTGTCTGCAGGAAAGCTCAAAGGCAGAGCTCGGTTAAGTAGTTGAGCCCACGTGGCTAAACTGGGGTGAGTGCATAGATGGACTGGAAGACATTCCAAGAGATTTTCGAGGGAATCAAGGCAGATGTGGCGAGGCCCTGTAGTCATTGCCATGGCAGGGCCTCGGACAGAGGAACACAGTGATATCAATTGTGATGCAATAGTCTATCTTCTGACTGCTGTCTCGAGAATATGCATCATGTGGAGGGGTAAAGTGGAAGCAGAGAGACCTTTGGGATGCTGTTGCAGTAACCCAAGCAGGAGATGATGCTGGCTAGGACCGGGATGGGAGCAGGGGTGGTGTTATTATCATAGTTACAACAGCGGAGACTGTGGCAGTCTCCTACATCATCTCTCCAAACTCCACCCACAAAATTAACCTCTCCTTAATGTCTGTTGCCCTAGAAAGCATTAAAAGAGAAAATTTCCCAACATCTCATGTTTTCCTTTGTTCTGTCCTGCATAGTGTATCTAACTACTTGGCTTTGTCTTTCTTTGATAGCCTGCTGGAGAGGTCCTGGCACACCTGGAGCATGGATCATACTGTGCCTAGGGTTCCAGGGGGAGCAGAGAGCCAGGGGATGACCATGGGCTCTGAAGCTCAGGGCACCCTTGGTGGTGACCACCACACCAGCTGGAGGAGCCTCTGACTCATGGTGTGTCTGCCCTCTCCAGACCAAGATTTCTCCAGCTGCGCAATAAGAATCCAGATTGCTTGTGCACTGAGATTTTTCTGACTCAAACTTCAGTGGATTCAGTGATTAAATTTCCCCCTCCCCTGGCAGATGTCTGGGTGAGATGTCTGCACAAGGCTTATTGGCACTGCTGGTAGAGAATTTTTGTGGGATGTTAGACATCCTGGGTTTGTGGTAAGTAGCATGTTGATGAGTGGCTCAAATAATGATAAATTATCATTATAGAGACACCAGGTGACCTGGGTTTGTTAGATTTAACCACATAGACCTCTGGTCCCCTTAAGGTAGAGCCAAGTGTCTTCCTTGGTTCTGCATATATTTCTGATGCCCTTGTGTTTCCAGGGATCCTGCCCAGTAGACTCCTGCTTTTCTTTTTCAGATGGTTAAATATAATGGGCATTGAGAGTATGGGAGTTGAAATTGGCTAAGTGGCAGTGTCTGTTTTTCAGTCTACACAAGTCTCATTTCTTGCTAATCAAAACATGGTTCTCAGACCAGCAGCATCATCCAAAAGCTAGTTAGCTAGACCTGCAGAATCCCCGGCACCCCAGCCTTACTGAGCTAGAGCCTGCATCCTAATGAAAGGCCACAAGATCTGTGTGCACATTCAAGTTGGAGAAAGTTTATGTGATTGCTCTGGGATTCATTTTTCCCACCTGCAAAATAAAGCTTATGGGAACACTTCCTTCACAGAACTATTGTGAATACTGATAGAATCAATACATGGAAAGTCTTGTTGCTATTGCTTCCAATGAGTACCCTCTCTCCTAATCAGAGAGGTAATCTGGTGACTGTCAGTACTAATGACAGAAATTAAAAGAGCAATTAGGGGCCAGTGGAGTTCTCCATGCACCTGCACCAGGTGTAGACCCCTAGGACTTATAATGGGCAGACGAGAGTGTGAGCTCATAGCTCCTGAGCAGGTGTGCTGTCTTGTCACAGTGCTGCTCCCTTTACTGACCCTCACAGTGATGCTGTGATGTAGGTACAAGCATCCCTGCTTTAAAAATAAGGAAATGCATCTCTGAGGTCAGACCACTTTCCCAAAGTCAAATAACTAGTAAATGGAAGTACTCAGGTAAAGGCAGGAGTCTTCGACAGAAAGCCAGTAATGAAGGAGGCATTCAACATCAGACTTGCATGGAGAGGAAGAGGGTAGCAGTGGCTACCTTGGGTATAAGTTGTTGCTGGAGCAAGCTTACAGTGGCACAGAAGAGCTGATTTCTGCACCAAAATTTCAGAAATTTTGCACACCAGTGTTGTTAAATACAGTCATTATTAAAAATTAAATTATATAAAATTACAATGGAATAAATTAAAGGCAGAGATAATGCACAAAATGTATCACTTTCTAATTATTTTACTGCATTTCACTATTATCTATAGACTTGATGTCATTTACATCTATTGCATCTCTATGGTGGAAATATGCCACTGCCCATCTATCTCCTCATTACTCTCCATTTGGCAATGTTACATTGTTAGCCTGACATTGGTCGTAGTGGGAATATTTACACCACAGAAATTGGAACATGCTACACATCAGAGTTTGGTTTATTGCTTCATTGATAGAGTAGACTTAAGAAAATAATGGAGGAAGTGTTAATAGCAGATTTAACTTAAAAGTGTGGGCAGAGCTATAACAGTGAATAGCACAAAAACTGAGGAGATATTCTCCAGTAAGCAAAACTGCACTCTGATTTAGCAAAGAAGTTGCTCACATCTCTGACAAACAAGTGAAGTTCTCATATTTCTTTGTTGTTTCACTTGTTTTACTCATTAGCATAGAGGAAAATATCAACCGGTATTGATGTCAGACCTATACTCATTTGTCAATTGCAACCATAGATTTGCTAAAGCTATAAGAGTTCAGCAAAAGTCAATGAACTCACTCTATGAAAATCAATTGGCCATATGGAATTTTCATTAAAGAGTACTGCCTATTTCACTATTATTTGTAAATTATATACTGTATATCTTTCATATCAGTAAAATTTAAATTAAACTTGTGTACATATATCTGCATATATTTTTTTTCCCCAGACAGTTGTTGGTTAAGTAAAATTTGTTCATTAACTAAAATTTTGTTACAAATTCACAAGAATTTGTAACACTGGCTAATCCACTTTGAATCATTGCTATTTGCAGTGTCCTATGGTAGAATGAGTTCAGACTGGGGGCCAGAAATAGCTAGAACATGGCACACTTAGGATTAAACCCTGGGTTTCTGGCCTAGGGCAATGATTTCATCACCTCAGCCACACGCTTCTCATCTCTAAAGTGGGAACAATAATAATGTCTTAGTAGGTGTGCTGTGAGGCTGGGTGCACAGTAAAAGTTAATTCTATTCTTCTTTCAAGTATAGGAACACAAAAGAAACAGAATCCCACAGAACTTCCTCCGGTTTCTTACGCCTTCCTTCCCTCCTCTATTCCAAAGTACATGTAAATTAAGGGGCCTTCTTTTCCCTTTCCTAATATGCTAATATCTTCAGTATTTGTTTTGCTCTTCTCCAAGTTCAACTCCCTAGCATCTAGTGCTTATAACTGGAGGAGATGTAAACCCAGGGAAAATCCAAGTTCAAGTATCCCGATCTCTTTCTGCATAAAAGAATCTTTGTTAATAGGACTGTTGTGAACAAAAGGGGAGACAAGATCCAAAATCTTCTTATGAACTACAATGTGATGTGCAATTGTAAGGCAGGAGTTTCTCATTGATGGGACTATGAGTTGATCACTTGAAATTTCTTTCCTACTGTTATCTATTTTTGTGCTAGGCACTTGGTAGATACCCTAAACTCCTAGTAATTAAATTCTAATTACATAATAGTTAATCTTTGCTCAGAGCATTAACAGTAAAGGCTTTAGTAACTCATGAGCCAAGCCAATCTTTCGAAGCTTATGGTTTGACTTCCCAGTATCTCTGCTGTTATTTTGTTTTCCTTGCACCGTAGAGTCAGAAAAGAAAGAAAAAGAGGGAAAAAAGACTATTATTTCTTTAGAAGTCTCATTTTGGGGTTCAAATTCTTAATTTTTCTTCCCATATGAGTGCAATCAGGAGAGAAAGAGCAATTTTTGTTTTTGTTTTTTTTTGTCTTGAACCACAGGGAGAGGTGTGAGCAGTGTATGTTCTAATGTCAGGATTGCCAGTGTTTTAGTCGGGGAGCAAAGAGTAAATGAGCTTGTGCAAAAGAATCAAGATTCTGGAAACAGCTTCTTAAAAACTTAAATGTGAATATAGCATGTGACCTAGCAATTCTGCTCTTAGGAATTCACCCACGTGAAAATATAGGTCCACACAAAGCCTTGTACGTGAATGTTCTTAGCAGAATTATTCATAAAAGCCCCAAATAGAAAACAATCTAAATGTGCATTAATTGGTTAACGGATAGACAAAATATAGTCATGCAATAGAATACTATTTAGAAATAAAAAGAAATGAATTATTGCGCATGCTACAACATTGACAAGCCTCAAAAACAGTATGCTAAGTAAAAGACACAAGAGACTACCTATTGTATGATTCCATTTATAT
This sequence comes from Avahi laniger, assembly GCA_963575035.1. Taxonomy (NCBI): domain Eukaryota; kingdom Metazoa; phylum Chordata; class Mammalia; order Primates; family Indriidae; genus Avahi; species Avahi laniger. Next base: position 14,324 of record CAUYSK010076651.1, read on the forward strand.
GAAATGCCTAGAAAAGGCAAATCTATAGAGAAAACAAGTAGATCAGTAGTTGCCTGGGGAAGTGGGCAGGGGTTGGGGGATTGGTATTAACAGCAAATGGGCATGGGAAATCTTACTGTGTCGATGGAAATGTTCTAAAACTCATTTATGGTGATGGGTATACAACTAGGTAAATTTGCTAAAAAATCATTACATTGTACACTTTGAAATAGACGCGACTTGTAAGATATGCTGAAATAAATCTATATTTAAAAGAATGTTCAGGAGAAAAGTACATGTTGCCAACACCCTTTAGCATTGATTAATCATCACTGAGTGTCTCAGGCTCTGCCTTTGCTCAGAGAGAAGCTGTGAGTAGCTCTGTGTTCTACACCCCCGGTTGCTCCCTTCAGCTGAAACTTGATAACACATTGGAACTTCTGCAGCTGTACCTGCGGGTAGGTGAACACCCATGGACCAAATGCTGCAATTCATGTTAACAACGCCCAGCTATCTCAAAAGGCAATCACTGGAGCCTTTTCATGCTAAATTAGAGTTAAGCATAGTAATCACCTACTAGAAAAATAATCTCACTCTGGTTTCAGGAGCCTTGTATTTTTAAGCCGGTCAGACTCCTTGAACTGCCGCCAATAAACCAGGGATAGACATCAATGGGAGACAGATGGAGTCTTTGGGACTGTGTTTGGTAATAATGATGTGGTTAATCTTGTTGGAAATAAAATTAAATGTTATGAGCTACCATCCCTCTCAAGCACCTTGGCCACTCTCTGTGTGACAATGACTTCACTAATTGGTTATTAGAATTAGCTTCATTTCTGCAGGAAACACAGTGCGTGCATTGGGGGGAAGGAGGGCAAAGAGGAATTGGGAGTGGAAATGAAGAGAAAGGAAAAGAGGGCCGGGCACAGTAGCTCATGCCTGTAATCTTAGTACTTTGGGTGGCCAAGGCAGGAAGATCACTTGAGGCCAGGTGTTTGAGACCAGAATGAGCAACATAGTCAGACTCCATATCTGTAACAAATTTTAAAAAATTAGCTGGGTATGGTGGTGGGTGCCTGTAGCCAAGAGGCTGAGGCAGGAGGATCACTGGAGCCCAGGAGTTTGCTGTTGCAGTGAGCTATGATGATGCCACTGCACTCTAGCCTAGGCAACAGATGGAGACTCTGCCTCAAGGAAGAAGAAAAGAAAAGAAAAAAAAAAAAGGGAAAGGAAAAAGGATACTAGACAAAGGAATGGGTTGAATAGATCTACATGATCTTCAAACAACAACAGATAAAAAGGCTTTCAGTGTTGTGTAGCGTCTTGTGGAGCTGGCATTTTTAGTTCCATTTTGTAGACAAAGAAATTGAGGCTAAGGGGGGCGAATACCCTGTCCCAATCACAGAGATATGTGACCGCTGTAGACCAGATCTATTTCTGGTTGACTCAAGGTCCAGGATTCTTTCTGCAATGCTGTCTTAATATCCACAAGTGGGTTCTCAATGGTACAGAAAGAGGGCACCTCAATAACTAGTCTTTGTTTTCTTTCACACAAGAATGTGAGAAATCTGTAGCCTGGACACTTGTTCTCTCCCAGTCTTCATGGCCAACTGAGAAATTCTGTGTATTAAGAAATGAGAAGGGAACTGAGCATGCATTTCATCTTCTTATTCCCCCACTTTTCTTAGAAGCGGAGCACTCGCAACTCCTCACTGTGAAAATGAAAGACTCGAAGTCCAGAAATGGGAAGCTATACACCCAAGTCGCACAGTTCGGCAGTAGCCACAACTACCGCCATGCCTGAGATGCGCCATCTTACTAGGAGGCTGTCGCTTTATCTGGGACCAATTGCTTTATCCTTTTCACCGGGGTTTTGGTGCCTAGAGTGTCCATGTCGACATCAGTGCCAGAAACACACCTATCATAAAGTCACCTCACTCGGGCATAGACTTAACTGTCAAACAATTGTTGCTGATTTTATCTGGATCGGCTCCAGGGGGCTCTTTCTAATCCCTCTTCCTGCCCCTTACATTTGTCTATAAAGGTGCCATTCACTCCACCCGTGGCATGTATCTCCATAACATTCTCTTGCCAAGGCTGTAGGACTCCCTCACACCTCCTGAGCCACTTAATTCTTACTCTTCTCTCAAAACTGGGATCCAGTTCTGCCTTCTTTAGCCCTTCTTGCCTGCCTGCACCTGTTCGATGGCCCCTCACTCTCACGGTGCTTTGCATGTACTTCTCTCATAATGTTTGGTGTGCAGCACGGTAACTGCCGGCTTGCTTGAAACAACAGAAACATCTTCCTGCAGAGGGCAGAATAGTAGCAATACAGCTCCAGACAGGGACAGATCCTTGAGGACAGGGAACTATATCTGATCTGGATTCTGATTCCTCGCCCCTGACACAGTTACTGGCAGATAGTTGATATTTATTAAACATTTGTGGAATAAGGAATAAACAGAAGTCTATAACTCAGTCTGAGAAAGCTAAGTGTCACTGGGGTCTTTCCATTTTGGTGTCCAGCGGACATTTTTTGAGTCACAAGCATAATCTTTGACAGACAGAGTTATTGTTAGAAATGTGACCCATGTCCGAATCCAACCAGTTCCAGGTAAGACCCACAAATGTTAGCCACTGGGGATCCCTAGCTCTCGAATTCAGTCTATCCTTAGATTCACTAAACCAATGTCAGATTAATTGTCATTATTCTGTCCTCTCCAGGAAGATGTTAAGAACAAAATGTCATGAAAAGGATGACGAGTGTGTTGAAAAACCAAGGATGATTCACTTTCCATGTGGGGTCTGGGACCCACGGCTTCCCAGTGAACTTTCTTTGTGTGCAGCCAAAAAATTTCCCAACTGTAGCCTATTGTCCTGTGATTAGACTCTGGGGCTCCACAGGTAAGAGATGAACAATTCTAAGGGTAATTGAACACTCCACAAATTTTCACAGTGGATCAGCACTGAGTCATTTAGCCCAGGTATTTCTGTGATTGGGATGCTGAGAAAATGCACACCATTAAATGGTTCTCAAATCACTCTGTCATCTGAGCAAAACAGGACTTGGTATTTTCAGTCTAGGTCATAAAAGCAAGTGGTTTGGGAACAATGGCTGCTTAGAGACTAGGAAAAAAGTTTTTGTTTGGAAATTTGAGTCCTTAAAATATAGGCATCAAAGATTTAAAGCGGTAGAAAATACTACATATATTTGAACTCTCTACCCTTTTATTTGGTAAATGTCATATAGATTTTCAGGGGCACAGGCAAGCTGGAAGACAGGGTTATAACGGGTATTATTCCCATTATACAGAGGGGGAAATTGAGGCTCGAGGTCACATAGCCTAAAAGGGGTGATGCTGGCTGGCAAACCTTGGTCACCTGATTTCAAGCCCTGTGTATTTTCCAGACAAGTATGTTACTTTGGTCATTCTTGGCTTCATCTAAAGATGTAAAAGAAAAGTCCTTCTTGAGAGCTTACAATTCATGAGGAGACATGACTGGCTACAGCAGCTCATGGCTAACTATAATATATGCACAAGCGCTCTGCCAAGGAAAAAGGGGTTTTGCACAACCCTAGTTGAAATAGTGTAGAGCAGAGAGGGGGACTCCACACTGGCTGGAAGTTGTCCCCATTTCTTTATCTAGAAAAAGCATAACTTTGGTATTAAGTCTTGCTGTCATGGTTTGGTGGAGGAAATGGCAGTATGAAATTCCCCTATTTTAAGTGTATACTTCAATGATTTTTATTATGTAAATGTCTTAGTCTGCTTGGGCTGCTGTAACAGAATACCATAGACTGGGTGGTTTAAACAACAAACATTCATTTCTCACAGTTCTGGAGGCTGTAAGTCTGGGATCAGGGTGTCAGCATGGTTGGGTTCCGGTGAGGGCTCCCTTCTTGCTGTGTCCTCAACATGGTGGAAGGAAAGATTTCTGGTCCCTTCATCTCTTTTAGGGGCACCAATCTCATCATGGGGCTTCATGTCCACCATGTGGTCCACACCCAATTACCCCTCAAAGGCCCTGCATCTAAACACCATCACATTGGGGATTAGGGCTTCAATATTTGGAGGAACACAGACACTCCACAGCAGCAAATCATACCTTGGTAAAGCTGTTAAAATACTAATAAAAAGTCTATATTACATACTGTTCTCATTCCAGAGAATGGGTCCTCCTTTACTCAATTAACTCATTGATTGACTTAATGTGTTCCTGACTTAACAAATCCCTCTATAAATTTTTAGAGATATGTACCTGGGTTGGAGAGAGTTTACAGACCAATAGCTCCAAGATTCAGAGTATGCAATGTCTGAGATGCAACCTTCTCACAGAATATTCCTTTAATAAAGCTTCTCGCATGTCTCTTTCAACAAATATTTGTCAAGCATATCCTCAGTGCTTCTGTGTAATATGATGATCAGAGTAAGAGTTCTGGGATCTGACTGCCTGGGTTCAAATTTCAGCCCCTAACCCTTAGGCAATGCCCGGAGACATTTCTAAGCTTTAGGTTCCTCCTCTATAAATCAAGTGTAAGGCCTGCATCTATTTCACTGGGTAGTTGAAGGGATTAAATAAAATGATACCTGACACATTATAATATTTAAATGAATTAGATGTATATAAATAAAAACATCTCAAGTAAATTTTAGATATTATTATTTTTGTGTCAGGCACAAAGGTGATTTAATACTTCAAAAAAAAGTGCCCTGACCTCTAGGCATATCTAGTTTAGCAAGGAAATAGGCAAATAAAGAAGAAATCCAATTCAGTGGGAAAAGTGCTCAGATGGTGGAAAATACCGTTGCCACAGAAGGAGAACCTAACTCTAGAAAACCTTCTGAGGAGCTCCAGGAACTCCAAGTCAGGACGGCAAAGTCTAGTCTTAAAGGATAAGATGTGTACCTAAGTGAAGAAGGATAAGAAGTATAGACAAGTGAAGACGGGAAGATGTGTTGAATATTGCACGCAGCAAGGTATGCATTTAACTTGAAATGTCGAGATGTGTCTAAGACATAAATTCCTGTAAAATAAGAATGCACCAGTGATAGCAGCAACCCAACATTCTGGAGCACTTTCTTCCTTCCCCGGCCCTACGTGGAAAAGTAAATAGCCTGAGTGTTTTAGGTTTATATCATTGAAACAACCAGAGCATATGAGCTGGAGGGATGTTGACGGACACTGGGAAAGGTAAGCACTAATGTGCTATGCTGGACCCTGAACTTAAGCTCTGGTAAACAACAGAAGTTCCAGGAAGAAAGGCAACCTAGTAAGTGTCAAGCAGTTGTGTTTAACCCATTGGATATCAAACATAACAGGCATAATTCCTGCAGGGCTTCTCAGGATCTTTAATATGCTAATAAGCATCACGAAACTCAACAGAGTTTGTTCTGCTTCCCATATTATTTGGTTATGAAACAACTCATTTAATTCTTTTGCAGAATCTTGATAACTAGCATTTGTAGGAACACACATCAGGAAATGGTGATTTTCCCCAAAGTCCTTGTGTTTGGGCTGTGACTACACAGACCTACAGGAGGGAAGTGATCAGCCAGACATCTCCACACTGGCTGGTGGAAACCCAGGTTGGACTTAAGTTTCCTTGGTTCTACTTCACTGCTTACACAGATTCCAGGAGTTTGGGATGTCTTTCTTGGTAGTTTCCAAGAAGGACAGATTACAGCAGTTTTCCTGGGCAGTAGGATAGTAACCATCATCATATAGTGAGCATGACTGTGTCTTTCATCCCCAAAGCCCCAGGCTTACTAAGATCACAGTAGCGCTATGCTCAGAGACGCCTTTGATATGACGATCTCCTGCCTGTGGAGTTGTAAAACCACCCAAGATTTTAACAGACCAATCAACCAGGCCCTGGGGGTGTCTTACAGGATTTGAGCACCACCATTACAGGGAAACATTAACGGACATAATTGAAAGCAGAGCCGTTCTCCTCTCTGCAGAGGCAGGCGTTTGGCGTATAGAGGGAGAGAGCTGAGGCAAATACGACGCTGACACCACAGGGAGGTTATTCCAACAATTTGAGTTTGCTTTTCTCACTGCCTCTACTCTGGGCTTGGCTCCTCTGGGCTGTCTCTCTCCTTCCAATGGACTGTTCTTTAGACCCAGTGAGATCATTTATATTAATAAATGTTGGACATGAAGAGTGCCAGACAGTTACTGTACTAAGGCTGTGTGTGTGTGCACATGCTGTGTGTAAGGGAGAAGGGGAGAGAGAGAGAGGCCCAAGCAAGCCCCCTCCTTGCTGACGCTGTGTCAGGCCCCCTACCATTCGCACGCCCGCTGACACCTGTGAGGCGGACGTGGAGCCGGCAGGCTGAGAGTGCTATCTGGGGAGCGGTACTCGGGACTAGGAAAGGAAGCCAACCTTGGCGACCTGTTCCGTACCAGACACATTCATTTCAGCTGCTCTTCCAACTTAACCTTCACAGGAGTATTTGCTTGTGGAAATGGTTACTCTCATCTTCCAGCTGCAGAGACTGAATCTTGGGGACCTCCTCGACTCACCCACCCACTCCGACTGGTCCGTGGTGGTGCTGGCTTCAGACTCAGGGCCTCGTGCCCCCTTAGCTCACACCCTTTCCACTGTGCAGCAACCGTTTGTCTGGACCAGCGCTACCTCGTGCCTGCAGTCTTGGGGAAGTGGCCTCCGAGGCCTTGGCCTCCATTTCAATGTCTGTGAAGTGAGGATTTCTCCAAGGACAGTGACCTGATCGCTTTTTATCTCCAAGAGGCCTGTATTTCGGACAGGCAGTTCCTCTTTCCCATCCTTTCTCTGCCTCTCCGTCTTCTTATTTCATTACCTCCTTCAGCCCGCCTGATTTCCTATGATTCTCTGCTCACCCTTTAGTTTATCCACACTCAGTTTTTCCTTCCTTCTAAGACAACAGGAGAAAGTCGGCTCCTCCCTCCTCCCTCTCCCCTTTCCTTTCTTTTTGAAATTTGTTTTTTTAAGTTTATATTTACAGAATTTTTTTTTATTTCAGCATATTATGGGGGTACAGATGTTTAGGTTACGTATGTTGCCCTTGCCCCCCTTCCCCCCAAGTCCGAGTTTCAAATATGTCCATCCTTTGGGTGGTGCGCATTGCACTCTTTGTGTATGCATATACCCGTCCCCTACTCCCTCCTCCCTCCTCCCTCTTCCCCGCCCCCCTGCCCAACATCCAATAGATGTTATTCTTATATGTGCACTTATGTGTTGATCAGTTAAAATGTGGTATATATATACCTTGGAGTACTATTCAGCTTTAAGAAACAATGGTGATATAGCACCTCTTGTATACTCCTG
>CAUYSK010076653.1:0-16232 GCA_963575035.1 Avahi laniger
CTTCTCAAGATAATTATCATGAAATCACTTACAAGGTGGGGAGGCCTTCCCTTTGCCATTTAAAAAGTTTTGCTGTCCAAAAGATAAATGACATCCTTCCCTTAGAATGGAGATTTGTAGCAACCGTTGTTTTTGTATTTGATTTTTACTAATTGGTAATTTTCAACTATATTGTGTAAAAAGAAAATAAAAATCTCAGAACTACCCCCCACAACTTCTTATGCAAAAGGAAAGGGAAAGCCTCAGGCACCTGTTCAGGACTGGCCCTGCACACCATTCATTCAAGAAATTCCTTGCTGGCCTCCCATAAGTAAGGACATGCAAATTGTAACTTTAGGCCTGCAGCCTATACCTAACTCCTAAAACTAATATGGAGTGAAAATTTTCTTCACAGGTGTAGAACAGAGACAAAATAGGATCAGACATTCTTCCACCTACCCAGGGACATCTACATAATAAATACTTCCTTCACTCCCCTTTTCTCTTCTAATATTCACCTTATCTTATGTGAAATGTAGATTTTTCCTGGGTCTCACAAGAATGCAACCATTTCATCTCACTACCCACTCTGTTGCTGACTTTTTTTCTTCCTATATGCCCTACTCCCCTTTAAATGCTGAGAATTCTAAATTCCCCTGGAAAAACAGCCACAGTTTTGTCTGTGGTTTGTGTTTTTTTCTGGATGAGGAACTTTGGCTTAATAAACCTCCATTAATTGAGATTTTTGCCTCAGTCACTTATTTTGGGTCAACGATTGTAATAACACTAATGGAATAACTATTAAGAAAGTAAGTCACTTCATTTCTGTCATGATATAGGGGTCCCCTCATCTGAAAACAGAGGGTATGTGGACCAGCTCATCTCTAAGATTTCTTCTAGTAGATACTACTCCTGGGTTCTATAAATACATCTGCATCTGCCCCTGCTGCAGACTTGGAGGCTGGGATAGAAGGTGAAGGCGGATGGGTGGGGAGTGAACTCAGTGGTTTCTGATGTGCTCATTAATGACAATGTGATTAAATGACTGTAAAAGACTCAACTGGAGAATTTGTTAATTAAAAAAATATAGGTTCCCAAGTCCCACTCCTGGAGTTTCTGCTTTAGGAGATTAGGTAGAGGTCCAGTATCTATGTTTTAAAAAAATAAAATAAACACCTTCACAGGAGATATTGAAGAGCAAGAAGGTTTAGAAACCACTGCAATTTTATGACAATTAACAATAATAATGAAAATACAAATTAAAGCAATCAATTTGAATACCAAAAATATTAATCTATTTTAATAGATTGAGTTAACATCTTGGGCATTAGACAAGTATACACTGGCTTTTTTGAAAGATGACATAAAAAATACCAAGAGGCTTTTCACTGGGGTATGTTCATTAAATAGTCATTAAAATGTATTTGTGTCAGCAAGCCCAAAGGAAAGAATGGTAGTACCTCTAAATATATAGCTTAGAATAGCAACCAGAGTTTAGGATGATCTATTCAATACTTGTGAATAACCTGAGATAGTTCTTTAACTGGTGCCCCCAAACCATGGCATTTTGGGGTAATTAAGGACATCTTTGCAAGTAAAGTATTATTAAAAATAATCCAACTAATACTTTCTCATTCTTAAAAAAAAGGGATATATAATTTATTCCTACTGATATCATTATCAGAAAAATCTTCAATGAAACTATAAAGTTTGAAGCACATACAAAACATAATATATACAGCATAAAGTCACTTGCAAATCTTTACCTTTATACTAGACAGAATAAATATTCACAATTTCTTTAGATCTCAGTCATCTTGAAAAGAATGGACATTCTCTCATGAATGTGGAAAAGTCATTTGAAAACAAAGAACCAAAAATTGTTTTTGAAATGAAAAGTAAGACTTTTCATTTCAAAATACATTTTATAGCTTTCGTACTAATTGTCATTGCTATTTAATAAATTATGCCAAAATTTGATGACTTAGAATAATAAACATTTGTGATCTCACCATTTCTGTAAATCACAGATCTGGGAGTGGTTTAACTGGGTGGTCTGGCTCAACGTCTCTCATGAGATTGTAGCCAAAATGTCAGCTGGGGCTGCAGTCATCTGGAACCTTGACGGGGGCCAAAGGGTCTGCTTTCAAGTTGACTCACTCACATACCTGGCCAGCTAGTGCTGGCTGTTGGAAGGAGATCTTGACCCCTTGCTACATGGACCTCTCCATGGGACTGCTTGAGTGTCCTTACAACATGGCGCCTGGCTTCTTCCAAAGTAAGTGATTCAAAAGAGAACAAGACAGAAGCTGCAAGGTCTTTTATGATCTAGCATAGAGGTCACACGATCATTTCGACAATATCCTATTTGTTGCACAAGTTGCTTTATTCAGTGCAGGAGGAAACTTACCAGGGTGTGACTATCAAGAAGTGCAAATCACCTGGGCCATCTTAGGGACTGGCTACCACACTGCTTGAAACTGTTAATAACATCAGACCTCAACACATATTGTATTTTATTACTGAACCTAAAATACCATGCACTGTCAGACACCTTTATTTCATGTAGCAAATAAGAAAGACAAAATTGGCCAATATTGAAAGACTCTCCAAATACAGCTGGGCTACCGAAGGTTATACCTTCAGTGCGAGGGTAAATGATACATAAATGCACTCCACAGAAAGGAGCACCAGAAGACTTGCAAGTCTCACTGGCACTGGGTGAAAAACATTCCCTGGAGAATTGGAACTCAAGCAGGTAAGACCACCAACCTGAGACAACTTTAAATAGAATTATCTGCAAATCCCCTCTTGAGAAACTTGATTTCATTCCGCACTGAATATAAATGTAAGACATATTCCAATTTTAGAGGATGTTAAAATGTGGGAAAATGTGCATCTTAAAATCAAGAAAATAGTCAGTCATATCAGTGAAGACTTAGAGAAAATGTACAGAAATAGTTTAGAGTCAGCATTCCATAGGGCAAGATTATGAAAATGGAGTCTTATTTATGAAAAAAGAACAGAACCTCAGTCCATCTGCTGTGTTCTGTTGGCCAATACTGTGTCCTTTCTCACATTGGTTCCTTAGACTCAGCTAATTACAGAAGCAGAAAATGAAGAAAAGCAGAAAGTTATGAAGGGAATCAGTGCAGACTCCATAGAGAGAGAACAAATTTTGAATTAGACCCACTTAGGTCCAGGTCTTTAACAGCTGTGTTATCTTGAGAAAATTGCTTTACCTCTCTAGGCCTTGAGTCATATGACCCTCAAGTAAGGTCAGGGCAAAGTCTACCTTGCAGAATTGGAAGAATTAAACATCACACCTATGAAACACCTGGTATGGTGCTTTTGATATTTGCTGTTGTTAGCCTGTTTAGTGCTGCCATGAAGGAATATCCGAGGCAGGGTAATTTGTAAAGAAAAAAGATTTATTTGGCTCAAGATTCTGCTGGCTGGAAAGTTCAAGATTGCCCATTTGGTGAGGACCTCAGGCTGCTCCCACTCATGGAGGAAGTCAAAAGGAGCCAGTGTGTGCACAGACCACATGGTGAGAGAGAAAGCAAGAGAAAAGTGGGAGGTACCAGGCTCTTTTGAAACAACCAGCTCTTTCAGGAACTCATGGAGTGAGAACTCACTCACCCCCAAAGGAGGGAATTAATCTATTCATGAGGGATCCACTCCGATGATCCAAACATCTCTCATTAAGCCCCACCTCCAACACTGGGTATCAAATTTTAACATGAGGTTTGGAGGGGGCAAACATCCAAACATAGCATTGTTCAACAAAGATATTCAACAACGATAGCTATTATTATGATTACTGTCTATCAGTTTCTAAGACTACATTCCTTCTTAGAGATTTAAAAAAAAAAAAAAAGACTCAAACAACAGGAAACACAATACCCAGGAAGACCATCTTCCTCTTGCTGCTCATTCAATAACAACTGCACATACTGATGGAGTCCTAAGTCTTAATCTAACTTGGGTTGTGGATTCAAGTGTTATTCTAGCTGCACCAGCCAGGCAGCCCTGTCTCCTTCCCACAGAGCTGGGAAGAGAATGGACAGATCCTCAAGTGGGGACCCTTCCTCAAACAGTTTCCAAGAGGAGTCCCACTAAGTCTCCATCCCAGAGGAGTCAGGCAACCCTCGCAGATGGGAGATGCAGAATGAATTACTAAATTCTCCTAAATTCCAGACTCCGCACCAGGTTGCAGGGACATAGAGATTAACAGAACGGGGTCAGAGTCCTTGAGGGGCTGACCACCCGGTGGAGGAAAGCACAGTGTAGCCTAGTGAAAAGTTGCAAGAGAGAGGTAGGTGGAGGCTATGGGAGCAGCTGGGAGGACACGATGACTCTGGCTGGGGAGATCAGGGAAGGCTTCAAAGAGGAGGTGATGCTTGGTTGAGCCCGTGAAGGATGTGCAGTATTTTACCAGGGGTATGATATTGAGGTTTTGGGGGTTGAACACATAACGTCCACTTATTTCTTCTCTTCCTAAGTGTGGAATCAACTGAGAAATAAGACACAAAAGACAGGCCAGGCGCGGTGGCTCACACCTGTAATCCCGGCACTCTGGGAGGCCGAGGCGGGTGAATTGTTTGAGCTCAGGAGTTCGAGATCAGCCTGAGCAAGAGCGAGACCCCGTCTCTACCAAAAATAGAAATAAATTAATCGGACAACTAAAAATATATAGAAAAAAATTAGCCAGGCATGGTGGCGCATGCCTGTAGTCCCAGCTAGCTACCCAGGAGGCTGAGACAGAAGGGTCACTTGAGCCCAGGAGTGTGAGGTTGCTGTGAGCTGAGCTGACGCCACGGCACTCGCCCGGGGCAACACTGTGAGACTCTGTCTCAAAAAAAAAAAAAGAAATGATAAATGCCTGAGGTGATGGATACCCCAATTACCCTGATTTGATTACTTCACATGGTAGGCCTTATATCAAAACATATGTGCACTATGAAGATATACAGCTATTATGTACCCATAATAATTACAAATAAAAAATGAAATTAAAAATTATTTTTTTTAAATGGCAAACACCGTTCCTTAAAAAAAAAAAGAAGTTCAATTCAGTTCAGTAACAGACATCATACTCAGGATATAATAAGGTTGAAATCAAGTTTCTGGCTAGGCTAACATATTCCCGAGAAACTCTAGGAAAAAGTTCATTTCATCAATAAGAAGCACATTCTTGATGTTGGCAGGATTCAGTTCCATGTGGTTGTAGGCCTAAGGTCCCTGTTTCCTTTCTGATTATCAACAAGGAAGTTCTCTGAGCTCTTAGAGACTGCTGCATTCATTGCCAGATGGCCCCCTCCATCTTCAAGCGGGCAATGGTGCCTCAAACTTTTCTTGCTCCTCAAATCACTGACTTCTGCACCTGCAACCAGCCAGAGAAAATATTCTACTTTTGAAAGACTCATATGACTTCTTCAGTACCACCCAGATAATCTCCCTATCTTAAAGTCAACTTATTTGAGATATTATTAATAGTTATATCTGCAAAATCTCTTCACAGCAGTACCTAAATTCGTGTATGACTAATTCATGTATGACTAGGAGATAGTATAGGCCAGTTACTAGGAATTGTGGGATATCTTCTTAGAATTTTGCCTACCATATAAGCCAATAAATTCACTTTAATATTTAAATCAGCTTGAATCACATTCTCTGTTATTTATTTAAAAAAAGCATTGTCAATGGTATACATCTTGAATGGAGGGACACACAAATTGAGATTAAATCATATTCAATTTGTGAGAACACTGATTCCTTATGAAAAGGAACAAATTCCCACCATACAGCCCTCCCACATTTGAGAAATGACAGTATCAGCACATCTTAATATCTCCCAATCATCATACTCTTCTATAGCTGGCTACTGAAAAATTCTAGGAAGTGAATATGATTGTTAATATCTAGTACTCTTTGCAAAATAATAATAATAAAATAATAAAGCTTACCAGAATATCTAGTAAATCAAGATTTTTACCTATGGCTTCAGCTTAAAAAAAAATCTTGATTCCTCTTATGAATTAAGTTCATGAAAAATGATTTATAGAAACCAAAATTTGCCACTCTTCGATCTATTCTATATTCTTTGGATGAAACCAGATCACCATAAGAATACAAATTTGGATTATATTAACTTTAGAAACCCAGAATCACCTTCTCAGAGTTGTGTTTCAGTGTTAAGCCTTCTTTAATTAAAGAAATTTATCACTACGAAAATTTCATTACCATATCATTTGTCAGTCCCTATGTAAAGTTTTCTGAGAAATTACTTAGAGAATTAAGAGCCAGGAATGAATATATTTTTTACATTATAACAATGAATATGATGGAAGAGACCTTCTTACTTTGACTCTAAGAAAGTTTAGAGCCAAATTCGACTACCAATTATAATGAAAATGTATAACCTCATGACAGCAAGTTTATATTTTTCTTTTTTTCTTGTTTTTATTTGCTATTCTATTAATATTCCTTGTTCTTGACACTCTGTACAAGATATCTCAAATCTTATATCAAATAAGGCTGTATTTAAATAAATTAATAAATAGATTACATGTATCAAGTACACTTAATCTTGTACCTGTATTATGAAGGCCTGAATTTTGTTTAGAGAATATAAAATAATTTGGGTCATGTTGGTTTTAGAAGTTAATATTAAATAATAGGTCTTCCTATGATAATGAGAAAAATATCCAAAAGACTTGAATCAAAGAATGTACTTATTTAAAAAATAAAATCATTCCCATGCAAAAAAAGAAAAAAAAAAAAACACCCACAAAAAATAACCAAAAAGCCACTGGAAAATTCCTTTTCACTTCAGTATTTCTAAGATGTCTCTTCTAAAGTTCAAATTTGAAATCCTTTAAATTCTTAGGCCTAAAAACAAGAAAACTATGTAAAATGCTGTTAATTCAAGTGAACCGCAAAAGGTCATTTGAAAAAAAAGATTTATGTATGAGGTAAGTCAAACCCTGCTCCTCTTGAGTAACACAGACAAATTTGAGGAACAAATCCACAAATATAAAATCTCTTTTCAGCATTTGGCTCATAAAGTTTATAAACTTGGATTTCACCATTTACAAAATGGCACTCATTTTGTACGAACATAATGGCCACTAAGGGATTGTTGCTAAGGTTAAGGAAAGAAGTAGTTAGGAGGAATAAAATTTCTCAGAAGATTAGCCTTACAAATTTAAATTTAGCATATTTTTCATGAAATTTTTATTTAAAAAATTAAAAATAATGAAATAGGTGATATGTCACTCATTAATTCTTTAGTCCTCTAATGGATCAAGCATGTAAACTTCAAAGAAACAAACATATTGGCTTGTAATAAACTGTGGTTGGCAACAGCTTCAATAATATCCTCTTTGGCCAAGAGGAGTTTCAAAGAGACTTGACTTTGCTCAAATAAGCCAAATTTCCATTTTGTGTCTTCTATTTATTGTATCCACAGCCTCCCATAGATAGACAAAGGGGAGGTGGTGAGGTAGGTAGAATAGAGACAGGAAATAATTAGTCAAACCATACAAATCAGTTGTAATTTCTGACTTATCTATATCTTTCCTAATGGCAATTGTTCACAAATTAGCTATGGCTCCTTAGATTATGGATAGTATTAAGTTCTTAGAAGGTTAAGCTAGAGAATTTTAGTATTTCTAGTAAAAGAAAGTGATGAAATACAGCTAACATCTTACTAAATATCTACATTTAGACATAGATATTAATATATTCATATATATGAAAATATTTTTATATAAATATATTTTTCTTATTGCCTTATAAGATATATGATTTGCAAATATTTTCTCCCATTCAGTGAGTTGTCTTTTTACTTTCATGATAGTGTCCTTTGTAGGACAAAATTTTTTTGATGTAGTTCAATTTATATATTCTTTCTTTTGTTGCTTGTGTTTTTGTTTTCATACCTGAGAAACCACTGCAGAGGCCAAAGTCATGAGGAGATACTCTTAAGTTTTCCTTTAAGTGTTTTATAGTTTTCGCTCTTAAATGTAGGCACATAATGTATTTTGAGTTAATTTTTGCGTATGATATGAGGTAGAGATCAAACTTCATTCCTCTACACATGGATATTTAGTTGTCCCAGCACCATTTGTTAAAAATACTATTCTTTCCCTATTAAATACTATCGACATCTTTGTCAAAAATCAATTGACCATAAATGTAAGGATTTTAAAACAAAATTGTAATTGCTGTTTCACATGAGTTTACATTAACCGGCCTTTTACTGATACCAATTATTCTCACCTAACAAACACTTCCTTTGTCTAAATTTTAAACTGTATTGAATTTATGTGTTGATCAAGTAGGGAGAAATTATAAAAGTGGAAGCAAGGTTAAGTAGGATTTTGGAAGAATATTGTAATGAAAAGAACATCAAATTAGGAATCATGAGACCTGAATTCTGGATCTGCTTTTGCCAACAGCCATATGCATGACCCTGGGAAATTACTTCACCTATCTGCAGTATAAGAAAGAATGGTTTTTCAAGCTGGATCACATATCTACCTCTCACTCCTTATCCCATATTGTGACAATTTAATAGATCCAGAATTTGAATTTTTAAAGGAATCCTTCTTTCATGAGAAATGTGTCCTGAAATATATAAGAACTCTGTAACAATCAGTTATATACATAGACTTAGATGTGTCATGGAACAAATTATGTTCTTCAGAAGATAACTATAGCAGGTCCTTGAATAATGTTTTATTATAACATTGATGAGAAAAAAATTGATTCCCATCAGAGTCTACTATCTGTGTGGAGTTTGCACATTCTCTTTTCTCCCACTACTCTGGTTTCCTCCCACATCCCAAAGATGTGCACATTAAGTTAGTTGGCATGTCTAAGTTGTCCCAGTTGAGTGAGTGGGATCTGTGTATAAGTGTGCCCTGCAACAGAATGGCTTCCTGCCAATGTTGGTTCCCACTTTGCACCCTGAGCTGCCAGGATAGGCTCTGGCCACTCATGATCCTCACCTAGAATAAGTGGGTTAGAAAATGAATGAATACATGAATACAAATTATGTTGAAAGAAAAATTCATAAAGAATATAATAATCATACAAATGCACAACAATAAATGACATGGCACAAAAACACTCAGCAAGCCAGCCATATTTGTGGTTGTTTTTGAACAGCATAGTCACAGGAGGTGCTCCCAGGTACTCCTCACAATTTTTGTTTTACAAATATTTACTCCTTGATATACCACCACCACCATGATCACAGTCACTGACTCACCAAAAATTGGGTAAATAATTATCTTGTTTTTATTAATTTTCCTTAAATATGTGTACAGCTCACATTTCTTTCAGTGTTTAATATGAAAAGTGCTTTGAGTTCTTTAGAAGTTTGGTGATGTTTTTGTGACCAGAAATGTACTGTAGGAACTTAAATCTTGCTTATATCAATTAGCCTATGTTTATATTGGTTTCATTGTACGTCATCTAATTTAAAGTCACAGTTTCCAAAAACCTATTGACAATGTTATGGGAGGACTTCCGTACTATGAAATGAATGGGTCTGATATTACCCATTATTAATCATAGGTTATGAATTGATGATTTTCCCCTACATTGTTAAGCTTTTAAAATCTATTTTCCATCATATTGTGTGTGCGTGTGTGTGTGTATGTCTTTAACCTTGTCTCATTTATACTCCTGCATGGTTGTTTTTGTTTATAAACAAACCTATCTGTATAAATTTATAATTAATAATTCAAAGCATATCAATACTAATTAAAAACATTAAAATGAATGTGTGACTTCTAATAAACATTTTTCTTTTGCTCCAAGTGAATATTCTTCATTTAATTATAATAGAATTACCTTGTCATATTAACATACTATAGAATAGTCTCTGATTTATAATCTTTTTAAATCTGTATTTGAAATTTCAGAAAATGGGAAGCCATAAGCAATTGCTTCTTTCTATAGTTTGCTCTTTTAAGGTATCATTTTTGTAGTAAGTTGATAACACTGTAACACTTTATTATATCACCAAAAAAAAAAAAGGATGAGAAGTAAAAACAAAAACAAAAACAAAAAAAAAACAAAACCAAAAAACACTATGTATTAGTGACTGAATGACCTTCAGCCTGAAGCTTCCATATCTCCTAGCCCATTCCATTAGAATAAATACTATCAGTATCACATTTCCAGCGTCCTCTGACTTTCTGAACTGATAGATAAAGCAGACTCTCCTTCTCCAGCCAGTTTTAATTTAAAGCACTTAGCATTCAATCCAGCATAAACCATGCATAGACTTTAAAAAATTCTCCTATCCTAAGAGGGCAACAATCATACTTTCCCTGTATTTCAGAGCATTGTTTTAGCTCTGGATGAAGCAAAAGTAAAACTTCCAGAGCAGAGTGTAAGGACATCTGTAAGGTTAAAAATAATAAACTTTTTAGAGGGAAACTCATTCCTCTGTCTTCTTTAGTTTCTGTGCTGAGTACTGCACCTTTACTGAGGTTATAGAATCTACAGTATAACCTTGTGTTACTAAAAGTCCCATTAAACTACTAAAAATTTTTCAGGTCATGCATTTACAGGCGATGATGATTTCTGAGAAGATTAAAACCCTCTAATTATAAACTTTACTAATAAGTCTTTCATAGGCATCTGTGATCTGAAATGAGAAAACGGCTCACTTATCATGTCTGTGGTCAGGATAACATTATATATCCTGAACTCTCGTGATTCCCAGGAAACTTGTCAGCTCAATTGGCCCAGCATTTTCTTGCTGTTCAAAAACTTAAACACTGTTGCTGCTCCTCACTTCACTAATCACATCTCTTCATAATATTCACATATTAAAATCTTAATTTCCCAAAGCTAAAAACTTCTACAACCTCTAGGAAACCATCTCTGACTATTTAGAAGGACATTTATTTCCAGTACTTTCTATTTGGAATTTACTTTCTGCTACCAAATTTTTTAGGTCTCTGTCTGCTTTCCCAAGAGTGGTGTGAACTCTTTGAAAGCTGAGGCAGAATCTGATATACCTTAATATCATACTTATTTCTTAACATTGTCCCTTATAGAAAGCATCCACATAAATGAATCATAAACTACAAAGTCCTAAGCAAAGGAAACATAATTATAGTCATGATCCACATAATGATGTTTTGGTCAACGATGAAACCACATATACAGTGTAATATCATATTTTTACTGTATCTTTTATATGTTTAGATATGTTTATATACACAAATACCATTGTGTTGCAATTGTCTACAGTATTAGGTATAATACAATAACATGCTGTACAGGTTTGTAGCCTAAAAGCAATACATATAGCCTAGGTGTGTAGCAGAAACCACCATTTATGTTTGTGTAAGTACACTCTATAATGTTTGTACAATGAAAAGATTGCCTCATGATGCATTTCTTAGATGATATCTCTATCATTAAGTGATGTATGACTGTACATTGGATTTTTAATTGACAATTTTTGTACCTGCTGATTGAGAACAGGTACAGAATCTCACCTTCACTGTATCCCCAGTGCTTGGAACTTGATAGATGCTCGTTTAACTCATGTTGAATGGAAAGATTAATGAATAAATGATTTTCAGAGAGGAAGAGAAAAAATGAAATTATTCTTTTTCTATAATATATGATACTAGACATTCCATACTGATTAAAACAACAAGAAGAAATGATTTGGACAGATATTTAACCCAAGAAGATTATGTTGGTAGCAAATAAGCACATGACAAAATGATCAACATCATTAGTCAATAGAGAAATGAAAATTAAGTGACAATGAGATCCCACTGCACACCTACTAGAATAATAAGAATTAAAAACAGTGACCAGACCAAATGTTGTTGGGGGTTAGAGAGAAACTGGATCTTTCATATACTGCTGATGGGAATAAAAATGGTACAAGTACTTTGGAAAACAGTTTGTCAGTTTCTTAAAAAGTTATGATTCAGCCATTTCACTCATATGTATTTACCTGAGGGAATTAAACACATATATCCATACAAATACTGTATACAAATGTTAAGAGTATCTTTATTTGCAATAGCCAAAATTTGAAAACAATCCAAATATCCAACAAGTGAATGAATAAAAAAATTGTGATACACTCTTACAATGAAATACTACTCAATAACAAAAAAGCAACAATCTATTGATACTTGCTACAACATGGATGAATCTGAAAACAATTATGGTGGGCAAAAGGAGCCATACTAAAGAGTACATACTGAGTGATTCCATTTATATAAAATTCTAATCTGTAGTGCCAGAACCAATCAATAGTGACAGTAAGCAAATCAGTAGTAATTGGGATTATGGAGGGAAGTAAAAAAATGGGATTAAAATGAATCATGAGGTAACTTTTATGGGTAATGAATATCTTATTACTTTAATTGTGATGATAGATCACAGGTGTACACATATGTCAAAACTTGTCAAATGGTACAAAATAAATATGTGTAGTTTATTGTATATCAATTTAACTTCAATAATGCTGTTCACAAAGACAAGCTATTAATAATTGGCTGGTCCAAGTGCAGTGCTGTTTATGACTCATAGATCACAGCCAATTACACATTTCTTTGTTCCATGTCTACTCCACTGCTTGATTTGACTAGCTTTAAAAAAAGAAAAAAATAAAACAGGCTAATGGATTCTTAGGGTAATATGTCTATACATATTTTTGATAAAGATGATCAATAAAAAGATATCATTTCAAATTTCTAATTAGCTCACTACCTTCCTTTCCTTTTCTGGCATCCGCTTGACAATTTAATTCTACAAGAATTATAATTTGCTATAATATTTATGGATATATTTTACATAATTTTAGAATAATATAATTACAAGTTTACAATGTATCAAAATGTAATATTTAATTTATAATTATGAATTATAATATAAATATAGTATATGAATAATATAAATATATAAATTATCACTTATATTGTTGAAACTCTGTAAGATCTTTCCACTGAATTTAAAATACAATCCAAATGCTTCACCATGGCTTTGAAATCTTCCCTCATTCATGTCACAGCACTCTAATAATAGCTCACCATGCTGCAGTCCAAGTGACATTCTTTTTGTTCATCTAACACGCTAAGCTCCATCCTCCCTCAGGGTCATTGCACTTACTGAAACCTGTGTTTAAAACTCCTTCCCTGAGGGCATCATCTCAACTTCTGCCTCCTCAGGAGCCATCACTCATAATACAATCCAGTAAATATACCCCCTCTCATTCACTCTCTATCATACTACCCTGTTTTATTTTCTTCAGTTTACGTATTTCTAATTTGCCCTGTTTATTGACTTATTTACTGGCTATTGCCTATATTCTATCACTAGAATGCAAGTACAATGAGGCCATGAATTTTGTTTGTTAACCTTTGTAACCACAGATCTTGGAGCATGTCTGGCACACAGGAAGGCATTCAATAAATATATATGTGTATATATATATTTTTTAATGAATAAAAGGTCAAGTACAAGAGCATATATTCAGTGTGGTAAGCAAGCCTGGTTGTCAGTAGGTAGGTTGCTTTCTCATGGCTGTCCCAAACAGTAATAAATTAATTTTAAATGGTTAGCTTTGGAAGCATATTTCCATGATAATTTTGGCCATTGAAATAGATTGATGCTAAGTTTACAATGACTATATGTCAACATATTTCAAGTGCAATATAAAGTTGAATAAATTGAATTTTAGTAGAGTTATTTTCAAAGTGGTGATATTTTAAAACATGAAATCTACCAATTTACTTCTACAGTCTTACAGTTAGTAGTTGGCTAAAAATTGAAACTTTGTGGCAAAAATTCTATAACCTATGAAACTTCCACTTTCAGCCATTTAGTGGATTAAATAAATTTCCTCAGCAGAACAACTAGATTTTTCCCCAAATATCATTTTTGTCAGATTAGTGCTTTCAGAATAAGTAAGAGAAACCCTCAAATAGTCAAATAAAGCAACAAGTAAGTAAACAAACACAGTAACCAGTCCGGAAAAACAAGAGGGAAAATTGAACATGACACTTTCAGCAGTTTCCAGCCTGTGCAAGGGGAAGAATTAAACCTGACAGTCCTAGATCTTACTTGAAACCCTAAGAGGGGACTAAGTTGTCCCTAAGTCAGTAGTTCCTCAAAAGTATCAGCAGAAACAATGAAGTCTTCTCCAAAGAAAAGCATCTTCAAATTACGGACCCACAGATTAAAATTAGTCCCACACATAAGCTCATAAATAAAGCTCAGAAACATACTAAAAATAAGACCTCATGAATGATAGTTGGTAGAAACAACAAAAATTGACTTATACCAGCAAGGAAATTATATATTAGAATTCAGCTAGATAAAAGAAGATAAATACATATGAATATGTTTATATCTTCAGGTATTCTTAAAAAAAAAAACTAGCAACATTTTATCATCAAAAATTTCCAGGAAGAGTAGAAACAAATCAGATTTGAAATCAACTTTAGGAATAGAATATAATTGTTGAAATTAGAAATGTATGGCTAAACACTAACTTAGACTCAATTGAATTCAAAATAAAAGAATTAGATGAAAAAACTAAAGAAATTACCCATATGCAGCAAAGAAAGCAAACATAATGAAGAATTTAGGGAGTTTCAAATATTTGTAGAGTTAAATGTAAAGGTCTATCATTCATTTAAGTGGAGCCATGGGGGAAAAGAATGAAGAAAAGACAATATTTATTTGTTTGTATTTCAGCATATTACAGGGTTACAAATGTTTAGGTTACATATATTGACTTTGTCTCACCCGAGTCAGAGCTTCAACCCTGTCCGGCTCCCAGACAGTGTACACTGCATCCATTAAGTATGAATATACCCATCCTCTTCTCTCCCCTCCCACCTACCCGACACCCAATAAATGTTACTACTATATGTACAATTCAGTGTTGGTCTGTTAAGTCAGTTAATACCAATCTGATGGTGTGGACGTGTGGTGCTTGTTTTTCCATTCTTGGGATACCTCACTTAGTAGAATGGGCTCCATTTCTATACAGTTTAATACAAGAGGTGCTAGACCACCACTGTTTTTTGTGGCTGAATAGAACTCCATGGTATATATATACCACATTTTATTAATCCACTCATGTATTGATGGGCACTTGGGTTGTTTTTACATCTTTTCAATTGTGAACTGTGCTGGTATAAACATTCTAGTGCAGATGTCTTTTTTATAGAATGTGTTTTCTTTGGGTAGATGCCCAGTAATGGGATCGCTGGATCAAATGGTATTTCTACTTGTAGTTCTTTCAGGTATCTCCATATTGCTTCCACAGAGGTTATATTAGTTTGCAGTCCCACCAGCAGTATATAAGTGTTCCTGTCTCTCTGCATCCACGTCAACATTTATTGTTTTGGCACTTTTTGATAAAAGCCATTCTCACTGGAGAAAAGTAATATCTCATTCTGGTTTTGATTTGTATTTCCCTGATGATTAGAGATGTTGAGCATTTTTTCATATGTTTTTTGGCCATTAGTCTATCTTCTTTTGAAAAGTTTCTGTTCATGTCCTTTGCCCACTTTTTGATAGTGTTTTTTGATTTTTTCTTGCTGATTTTCCTGAGTTCTATACAGATTCTAGTTATCAGCCCTTTATCGGATGTGTAGCATGCGAATATTTTCTCCCATTCTGTAGGTTGTTTGTTTGCTCTTGTGATAGTGTCCTTAGCAATGCAGAAGCTTTTAAATTTGATCAGGTCCCATTTATTTATTTTGGTTGTTGCTGTGATTGCCTTTGGGGTCTTTTTCATAAATGCTTTTCATAGGCCAAATCAATAGCATTCCTATATGTCAACAACAGTCAAATTGAGAACCAAATCAAAAAAATTTTCCTTCACATTGGCAACAAAGAAAATAAAGTATCTAGAAATATATTTAACTAAGGAGGTAAAAGACCTCTGCAGAGAGAACTATGAAACACAGAGGAAGGAAATATCAAAGGATGTAAACAGGTTGAAATCCATATCGTGCTCATGGGTCTGCAGAATCAACATTGTTAAAATGTGTATACTACCCAAAGTGATCTACAGATTCAATGTAATCCCTATTAAAATCATTTTTTGCAGATTTAGAAAAAATAATTCTACACTTCATATGGAACCAGAGAAGAACTCGTATAGCAAAAGCAATCTTAAGCAAAAAGAAAAAATTGGGAGGCATCAAGTACCAGACTTCAAGCTATACTATAAGGATATA
>CAUYSK010076655.1:0-26819 GCA_963575035.1 Avahi laniger
CTTATGGTTTTGCATATCAATCACCAAGAAGTTTCTTTTACAGATGTCAATGGCTATAAAAATTCTTGCCCATGAGCAGAAGAAAACACATAGCAGTGTTTATAATAGCAAAAATATGTAAATAACTGACATGTCCATCAACACAACATTTTGAATGTATAAGTAAATTTTTAAATGAATAAGTTCTTTAAAAATCTGAGGCAAGCCAGGCACAGTGGTTCACACATGTAATCCTAGTACTTTGGGAGGCCAAGGCAGGAGGATCGCTTGAGACCAGTAATTCAAGACCAGCCTGGGCAACAGCAAGACCCCATCTTTACAAAAAATAAAAAAATTAGCTAAGCATGGTGGCACACACCTACAGTCCCAGCTACTCTGGAAGCTGAGGCAAGAGGATCGCTTGAGCCTAGGAGTTTGAGGTTGCGGTTATCTATGATGACACCACTGCACTCTAGCCTGGGCATCAGAGAGAGACTCTGTCTCCAAAAAAAAAAAAAAGAAAAAAAAATCTGAGCCAAAAATAACAAATGCATTTTAACACTGAATAGATCTGGGCGGTGGGCACACAAGTGTTCTGAACTATTATTCTCTGTACTTTCTGCATATTTGAAATATTTTATGGGCTTTTTTGGGTCAAGTTTCTGTGGGAAGGACACAATTTCACCTTATCATCCTGTTCTTACACCAGAACATCAGGTTCAGCTCAAACTATTTCAATACCCAAAAATAAAAAAAGTCAAGGAACTTACAGATGAATCACAATGATGTTAGAATCTAAGAGAGAATATTTTACAAAAATAAGACCTAAAGAACTAAACAAGCATAGCAGAGTTCCACAAAAACAACTGGAGAGCAAAAGGAGACTGAAGAACAGCAACTGTCAGCAAGTATGCAAAGACCAAGGATGGGTGGGAGGTGGGGGGCAGAGGAGACAAAGAGGAATTACTTTGTCAAAATGTAAGACAAAACTGAGAGAAATGAAACTAAATGCCATCAAACCATCTACCATGGACTGAATGTTTGTGTCCCCTCCAAATTCATATGTTGAAGCCCTAATCCCCAATGTGATGGTATGTGGAGGTGGAGCCTCTGGAAGGTACTTGGGTTTGGATGAGGCCATGAGAGTACTGACCCCATAATGGGATTAATGTCCTTAAAAAGAGGAAGATTTGTCTGTCCTCCATGTGAGGACATAACTAGCAAGAGGGCCCTAACAAAGAACCGGACCATGCTTGGCACCCTTATCTCTGGAGACTTCCAGCCTCCAGAACTATGAGGAATGAATGTCTGTTGTTTAAGCTATCCAGTGCATGACAATTTGGAATAGCAGCTGGAACTAAGACACCATTAAGGTGGGCAGAGAAGGATGGAGGGGAAATCTATCAATTTAGCAGAAAAGTCTCACAAGTGAATAGTTGACAAAATATTAGCACATCTACTTCAGGAAATTTTACCATATTGCTGAGAGCACTTTTGAAGCATTTTCTCCACGGTTCCTCTGCAACCAAGGAAATCAATGATCTACCTCTCTGACACCAGATACACATGCTCCAAAGGGGACAGGAGATTCCAGTAAGCAAACTTCTAAAATAGCCCCCAACAAT
This sequence comes from Avahi laniger, assembly GCA_963575035.1. Lineage (NCBI taxonomy): Eukaryota > Metazoa > Chordata > Mammalia > Primates > Indriidae > Avahi > Avahi laniger. The sequence continues at coordinate 1,605 of CAUYSK010076655.1, forward strand.
CCCTGACTCTTGGTATTCACACTCTGTGTAATCCTCCCTCTTGAGTATGTGTTGGGCCCAGTGATTTGCTTATAATGAATAGATCACGGCAAATGGTGGGATGTCACTTCTGTGATCAGGTCATGAGAAACTGTGTCTACTATCTTGTTGGCCCTCTCTCTCTTGCTGGCTCTCTCTCTCTCTTGTCTTCTCACTCCCTTGCTTTGATGAAGGCAGGTGATATGCTGTGAGATGCTCTAGGGAGAGGCCATGTACTAGGGAACCAAGGAAGGCCTCTGGCCAGCAGCTCATAAGGAACTGAATGAGGCCTAAAAAGAGCTGAACCCTGCCAATAACCATGTGAGCGAGCTAGGGATTGGGTCCTTCCTGGTCGAGCCCGGGGATGACTGCAGCCATGTGAGAGACCCAGAGCTACGCCATGCCTAGACTCCCAACACATGGAAACTATGAGATAAGAAATGTGTGCTAATTTTGTACTGCCAAGTTTTGGGATCATTTGTTCTACAGCAATAGTTAACTAATACAGAGATCAAAAACCATCTATTTCAGTGACTATAATTAAAGTACATCTGAAGACTTGACACAGACTTTGGAAGTACTTTTTTATTGTTGCTCTTCAAAGAATCTATCTGGAAACTGTTCATCTATTCCAGACAGATGAGATGAGAAAGACCATGAATAGAACTTTATGTACCTTCCCAGAGATGAAAAACCAAGAGCAAGATATCGATAAATCTTGAAACCATTAAGTGAAAGAAATCAGTTATAAAAGACCACTTATTGTATGATCCCAGTTATATGAAATGTCCAGAACAGGCAAATTCATAGACAGAAAGTAGATTGGTGGCTGCCTAGAGTTGGGCAGGACTGGGTAGAAATGGAGAATGACTGCTAATGGGGTGATGAAAATATTCTAAGATTGATTCAACCCTGTGAATATCCTAAAAACTACTGAATTGTACACATTAAGTGGGTGAAATTATATGGTATGTGAGTTATATCTCAACAAAGCTGTTAGTAAAAAATTGTAAAGAAATAAACAAGAGCTGGAGTGACTAAATACGAAGGAGTCAAAATTCTCCAATGTTTCAATAACACAGGTCATTCTAGTAACAAGTATCTAACAGGCAAAAAACTTAATATTGATAAAGCAAGTTCTGATAATAGAAATAAAAATTAAATAAAAGAACAGAGATAAGAGAAGTTACCAATCAATGACCAGTTACTGTCATACAATTTCTTCTGATTCACTCACTCACAAAAGGGGACAAAGCGAACGTATACCAAGAAGAGTTCTGCCACTGGGTCTGCTTCTTCCTCTTAACAAAGCTAGGAATCCCAGGGCCAAAGAACACTGACAATTTTCCATGTCCCAAAGCGTTACAAAAATCTGACATGAGGCCACAGTGAACAAAGTTTACTGGACAAATTATCTGGAAGCCTAGGAAGAAAATTCTGCTGCATTCTCCACTGAGAGGGTATTAAAAGGACATAAGATGTGCGATCATAAACTTTTCTGACCGGACTCAGAGGTACAGATTTGGCTTGTGTTGGAGGTACAACACAGGCATTGTGCTAGGAAAGACATCGCAAGGACCTGCATCTGCATCGGGACAAAGGTGAACCTCAAAGAACTGCACGGACAGGCTACAGTCCATCCTGACACCAGGGAGGTGGGCCTGCTTGGTGACCGACAAACCAAGAGATCCCTCTTGCAGGTGAAGCGATTCTAAGTCTTGAACCACAAGCAAGAAAGTAGCGAGAAGGCTGAGAACCACATGCACCTGACAGTAACAATACCTGTCATCATCTTCACAGAAGGCACAAGCAAAATTTCTCAGTCAAAGGAAATGAGATGCTATAAAACAAGAGGTAATCATCTGGAACACCTCTAGAAAAAATATCATTACCCTCCAGGTCCTGCATGAACAAATAGAGACTGGTTCTCATTGCATCAAAAACAAATTACATATCGTAGGTCAGCAGCCTGCCCTACAGAAAGGGTCTACAGGGAGGCAAGAGGTTTGATACCTAATTCTGAAAAGCTATGTGAACTCCAGACCTCCATTCTTCCACTACAAAATTATAGAAGACTATCCAGTTCAAAGGAATACTGTGATAAATGTAATACAACTTGGAGGGGAAAAAGTTTCAACTGCTTGATGGAAAAGCCATTAAAAATGTAATAATAATTTTTTTAATCTCTAATTCTTTTTCAATTCAAAGTAATTGTGGAAAGCAAATACTGCCTGTATAACATTTTTCCTGCCTTTACCTGAAGAGTTATCATTAAAAACCAAAACAACAAAATATGCATCCCAATTCAATAGCTGTGCAGAATTTAAGAACATTATCCACTACTCTGACTGATCAGTACCACTGATTCTGTAATAGTCATGCTTATCTGCGCCAACTGGACAGGCTGAAATGTACACAGAACACAAAAAGTCCACCTTACCCAAGATCTTATCAAGATCTTCCTTGATCTTTTTATCAGAGCCTCAAAGTAATCAGAGTGATTTCATTTCTCCTAGGCCCTATCCATCTCCATAACGGGTTATCACATATTTTTAAAACAATGAGCTATGGTTCCTGTCCTAACTAAGCCCCAATTATCAAGAACTGAAACAAAGAAAACCAAAAAGATACATTTCAAAAATAATGAGCTCAACCACACAGTGGCTCACGCCTGTAATTCCAGCACTTTGGGAAGCAGAGGTGGGAGGATAACTTGAAGCCAGGGGTTCGAGATCAACCTGAGCAATATAGCAAGATCCCATCTCTACAAAAAAACAGAAAAATCAGTTGGATGTGGTGGTGAACACCTATAGTCCCAGCTACTCGGGAGGCTGAGGAAGAAGGATTGCTTGAGCCCAGCCCAGGAGTTTGAGGCTGCGGTGAGCTATGATTGCACCACTGTACTTTAGCCCAGGAGACAGAGCAAGGCCCTGTCTCAAAAAAAAAAAAAAAAAAAAAAAGGAGCTAAGCCAAGTGGGGAGGAGGAGGAAGGTAAGGTAAGAGGGAGGGAGAGACACCAGAGAATAATTTTAAGTACATCCCTAAAAAGAGCAAATACGCAGAAACACAAAGGAAAAAACAGTGAAAGGCCTGAGGAACTGCAACTAAACATGGCTAGATGAATGACACCTATTTCAGAAGAAATAAACTGTTAATTAAAACAAAAACACCTTGTCACTGATGTAGTAAGGCTTACAGTAAAACAAGAAAGAAAACTGATGCACCAGAACAAAGATGGATCTATAGTAAATGAGACTATCACTAAATTATAAAAATGAATGGTAATGTGAGACCTAAAGAAAACAAATACAAAGATTCCATTTCTGGGGAGGATAATAAGTCTCACACTTAAAAAGCCAGCACCATGGAAGCCATAACCTGTGTCTTTCTTTGTTTGTTGCTGTGTAATAGAATACCCGAGACTAGGTACTTTACAAATAAAAGAAACTTATTTTCTCCCAGTTCTGGAAGGTGGGAAGTCCAAGAACATGGCACCAACATCTGATGAGGTTCATCCCGTGGCAGAAGAGCAATGGGCGAGAGAAGGAAAGAGCGCAAGAGACAGAGAGGAAACGAATGCCCAATCCCAGTGATGACGGCATTAATCCATTCGTGAGGGCTCCACCCAGTCATCTCCCAAAGGCCTCACCTATTGACACCACCACAGTGGCAACCAGGTTTCCAACACATGAACTTTTGGGGGACACATTCAAATCACAGAACTGGGAAAATAAAAGAAGCACATTCTGAAGATCATTATGGCATCGGGCCACGGATATGGAGAAGGCCCAGAAAAGGTATCCTCACAACATGAGACTCAAAGACCATCAGACACCAATATGCCAGGTATTTAAACTCCAAAAACAAATAAGGGAGTCCTAAAGCATATCATGAAGGAAGAAAAGATGGAATGGAATACAAAGGTAAATATCTAGTTTAACTGTCTTTTCTCCTTGAGAACAACAAAAAAATGTTGAAACCTGGATACTCTCTTGAAATCTGTCCACATTTTTACAGCTGCAGATATACAGGAAATAACAGAGGTATGATTGCCAAGGGACATACTCTTAGAAATAAGTGGATAAAAGGACTTACAATGGGCAAGTCTAATAACATTAAATAAAAACCAAGCCTGGGTAAAGGTAAAACAGGAACTGCATTTCAGTAAGAAAGCTAGTGCTCACTATCAAATGAATACACAACATAACTGCAGTTACAAATGGTTGATCTATGTAATAAAGTATAAAAAAATTATTTTTAATCAATCCATCTAAGCCAAAGTCTTAAATAAGAAAACAAACATTAAAATTAGGAACTAGAACCACTCAGTATGTTAGATACCACTTTAACAGTTATAAGGAGATTCATTTTATAATTCATAAATATTAAGCAAGTACCATCTCAGGGAAATGTGTGAAGATATTAATATAAAAATTAATTTGATACTGTCTCCAACCTCAGGTAGCTAACAGTTTAATAGGGGAAATTAGTCCAGATATATCTAGACAAAATGGATAAATGCCATTAATTAGATATAGCACAAGAAATATAGGAGGTGGGAGGAGGAAAAGAGTACTTCCAGTAAGGGCTTCTGTGATTCCCTTAAAAAGCTGGCATCTGAGATATGCCTTGGAAAATGGGCTGGAGACTCAGCCCCAAAAGGATCAGGGGAGAGAGGGACTGGCATGGGACTGAGCATATGGGCATAAGAGGCCCTGGTGCATATCGAGCAGAGTGAGTGGTTCAGGTTGATTGTAGCTTAGGGTCCATGAGCAATAAGACTAGAAAGGTTGGAATCTGATGACACAGGGTCTTTGGTATCAGGCTAAGAAATATGAGGCTTGTTTTGCATAAAATACAGTTTGTAACAGGGGAGATACATGAAGAATAACCCTGCAGCAACGCATATAATGCATGGAAAAGGAGAGACTAGGTAGTGTGGGACACCAGTCAGATGAGGCTAGTGCCACAGCCTGAGTGGTACCGAAGGCCTGAAATGCCTATGGTGGTGGCAGGAGGAATGGAGAGGAGAGGACCGATCCAAAGGTAAAAATCAACAGGACTCAGTAATGTATTCATCAAAGGCTTGTGATGGGTTGATTATGTGCCCAGCATCAGAGCAGCTACTGGGGATACAAAAATGAGGAAGATGTGCATTTTTGATCTAAAAGGATTAAGTAGGGGAAATGCAGAGAAAAGAGTCAAGGATGACATCAAAGTTTCAATCCTAGGAAAAGAGCAAGAAGGCAGTACCAACAGTAGACAGGAAAACAGATGAAGGAAAAATTCGTAGGGGAAGTTAATGGGTTCAATGTCTAGTCTGAGCCCAGTCTGAAAAGATAAAGGGAAAAAGCAAGGTGTTTTTCCTACTCTCTTACACAGTCACTCAACACTTCTGACATTTGATATGTGGAGACTCTCCCCCAAACACAAAGTAATCAGTTCTCCAGGGAACACCACCTGAGTATCCTATATTTCAATTCAATTCTGACACTGCCTGGAGACAGCATCAGAGCTCACAGGTCGAGGCCTCGGTCCCACAAGACTGCCCCCCACTTCAGACACCAGTTGCAAGTAGTAGGTTGCCACCTGTACTTATAACTGACTGGCTGTAAATCAGGGCTGCCATTACCCCTTCCTTGGGTTCAATTAATTTGCCACAGTGGCTCATAGAACATAGGTAAATACTTTACTTAGGTTTACTGGTTTATTAATAAAGGATAGAATAAAGGATACAGATGAAAAACCAGATGAAGAGATATAGAGGTTAAGGTCTGGAGGGGTCCCTAGCATAGGAGCTTCTGTCCCCGTGGAGTTGGGGTACACCACCTTTCCAGCACTTATATATGTCTGCCAAACCAGAAGCTCTCTGAACCCTCTGAACCCCGCAGTTCAGGGATTTTTATGGAGGCCTCTTCACACAGACATGATCAATTAACTCCATTTCTAGCCCCTCTTCCCTCTCCAAAGAATGGGGCAGGGGCTGCAAGCTCCAAGCTTATGATCGTGGCTTGGTCTTTCAGGTGACCAGTGCTATACAGGAGTCCACCAAGAGTTGCCTCTTTAGAACAAAAGATGCTCCTCTCACCCAGAAAATTCCAAGGGATTCAGGAGCTCTGTGCTAGGAACTGGAGTCAAAGACCAAATAATAGAACAAAGATTCTCCTAGCATCTTATCTACAAGGGTATTAGGAACTCTATCTCGGGAACTGTGACAGATACCAAACATTGGAATAAAAGATTCTCCTAGCACCCCTACCACATAGGAAATTACAAGGGTTTTAGGAGCTCTGTGCTTGGGACTAGGGAGAGAGATCATATGTATATTTCCTATTATTTCACACTATTACTAGCACGAAATCTACAGAGACAGCAGAACCCCCAAGGTTTAGAGGTAGAGAAGTAGGACTAGAGAAAGATGGGGGAGATGACGGTAATACAATGAAATTTTATTAATTCATTAAGGGAAAGTTCTTGGGTGGGGTTGGGAAGATTAAATGGAGAAGGCGAGGGCCAGCACAGTGGCTCACACCAGTAATCCTAACACTCTGGGAGGCCGGGCAGGAGGATTGCTTGAGGCCAGGGTTCAAGACCAGTCTGGGCAAGAGCGAGACCTTGTCTCTATAAAAAATAAAAAAATTAGCCAGGCATGGTGGTGCACACCTATAGTCCCAGCTACACAGGAGGCTGAGGCAGGAGGATTGCTTGAGGCCAGAAGTTTGAAGTTGCCATGAGCTATGAGGATGCCACCGCACTCCAGCCCAGGCAACAGAGTGAGACTCTATCTTTAAAAAAAATGGAGAAGGTGAGAAAAAAATAAGGGAAACCGAGTATCATGAAGCATAAGGAGAATTTCAGGAAAGGGAATAAATGACAATACCAAGACAATGTGTGCAGTAAGATTCCCGCCTCTGGTTAGTGGCATCCTTTGAGGGCAATGAGGTCTAAGGAGTGAGCAGTGAGCAGTGAAGACACTGGGCTAACACTGAAGAAATGTGGTCATCCAGGGAGGAAGAGAAGCTTCAAGGGTCAGAGGCTAGAAAAGGTCTTTATCTTTTGGCATCATTTTTGGTGCTTTTTCTTTTTCCTTTAAAGAAAGAGGATATCAACATAATTTTTGGCTATGAGAAAAAAAAAATAAACAGATGAGAAATATTTAAATAAAAGAGAGCTAGGCACAGTGGCTCACACCTGTAATCCTAGCACTTTGGGAAGCTGAGGCAGGAGGAGAATCACTTGAGCCCAGGAGTTCAAGGTTATGGTAAGTCGTGATCACACCACTGCACTCTAGCCTGGGCAACAAGAGTGAGACTCTGTCTCAAAAACAAAATTTTAAAATAGAAAAAAAATTAAAAAGTAAAAGAGAGAAAGGGGATAAATGATGAAGCAAAAAGGAAGGGCTGGTATTATGATTATGAACAGCAGGCTTAGCATTGGAGAGGAGGAGAAACAACTCTTTCTGGGATAAAAGAAGAAGACAGATTAAGTAGCAGTGTTTTTAATTGGAAGAAAAGTACCCATACACAGCCTGACTTTCCCAGTGAAGTATGAAGCAATATCTTCAGGATTAGAACAGATATATGGAGACTCATGTACAATTAGTTAGAAATTTCTTTTTAAATTCCAAGAGGTTCATAAGAATATAGGAAGGCAAATTTTAACCCTAAACTTCCTATTTAAGAGAAACAGAAAAAAAAAAAAAAACCTAAGAGATGTGACATCATTAAAGAAATACTAATGTTAAAGTTTTTAAAAAACAAAAATAAAATAGGCAAAAGGAAGACATTTCGTCAAATGCCCTTTGGACAGTTTGGATTTTTTGTCATAGACAGGTATTGCTTATTCAAAAAACTATGTACACATCTAATTTTAAAAAGATTTGATTTTTAAAGCACTTTAAACTTCAAGTGTCATAGGAGTAGAGACCACATCTGGTTTTATTTACTAGCACATTGGCATACAGAAGATCCTCCATAAATATTTATTAAATGTCAGTTGATGTTTTACACAGTTGCCACAGAAGCTTCAGTAGCAGAAAGAAAGAGCAAAGAATAAGCATGAAAGATACTAGAGGTCCACAGAGGGTTGAATAGCGGCCCCCTCAAAAGATATAGCCACATCCTCATCCCCAGAACCTGCAAAGGTACCTTATTTGGAAAAGCAGTTTTTGCAGATATAATTAAGTTAAGGACCTTAAGATGAGATCATCCTAGATTACCTGATTGGGCCCTAAATCCAATGACAATTGCCCTTATAAGAGAGAGAAGAGCCAGATATACAGAGAAGAAGGCCATGTGCAGACAGAGGCAGAGACTGGAGTGATGGGCCATAAGCCAAGAAAACACCTAGAGCCACCAAAAGTTGGATGAAGCAAGGAACAGAATTTCCCCTGGAAGTGTAGCTCTGCCACCACCTTGATTAAAGAGTTCTGATCTCTAGAACTTAAGAGAATAAATTTCTGTTCTTTTAAGCCACCCACTTTGTGGTCATTTGTCAAGGCATCCCCCAGGAAACTAACACAAGGTCAGCTATATGAACTATAATACCAGATTAAATGAGCTAATTTCCCCCTATGAAACGAAACATCACAATAAGAATTTCATACAAGATAATGAAAGGGCCATCTATGCAAAAGTAAGGAAAGCTGAAGTTTCTATTTAGATAAAGCGTAGAAGTAGGCAAGGTCATGTGTAACAGTAAAATATACAATAAATAACCACAACCTACTATATTGATAGAAAAGCAAAAAGAGAAACAATAATTGCAAGTAAAGACTAATTAATCAGAATATTAATAAAACATTACAAACTTAAGAAATCCAATAAGGAAACAGAAACCAACAAGTAGCATCAATATTATGAAGTATTTCAGCTATGCAAAAAAGATTAGAGAATAATAAATATCCATTCACCTACACCCAGTCTTAATAAATCTTGACATTTGGCCAAATTTACGTCAGATCATTTTTTTAAATGAGTAAAATATTTCAGATATAGTCAATATCCTTTATATACCTCCTGCCTGAGCCCCTTCTCTTCTCTCCCACCTCAGAGGCAATCACTGTTCTAAAGTTGAACATATCATTCCCAAGTGCATGTTTATACACAAATAATATACAATATAATTTGATGTACTTAACTTTTACATACATAGTAACTGGCTATACATTTAGTCTACTATTTTTTTTACTCAATATATTTTTGAGACTTATTTATGTTGACAAATGCAATTTTAGTTCATTCATTTTAACAGCTAAAATTTGTATTATTATTCTCCATCAACAGACATTTAGGTTATTCTCTAACTTTTGCTCTAACAAACAATGCTACAATGAACTCTTCTGGTATCTCCTCATACATACACTAGAGATTCCTCAGAGTACAGTGACTAGAAAATGAATTACTGGTACCCTTTCTTTTTAAAACCTGTTTTTCTTAGGTAAATAACCTTTATTACAGTATTGGAATATTCCTATAATTTCAAAGGTTCTAATTGGAGACAACCTTAAGATACTTTCTGTGGAAAAAGATTAAATTCTGTTTTATTTTTAAGCCATCCTAGAGCATCTAATTAGCAAAGACACTTGGAGTAAAAAGTAATACTGTACACCTTATTAATGAAAAATTACCTGTGTAATATTTTTAGAAGACATATTTGCCTGATTATAGAATATACGGCCAAAGTGATCTCGATCTGGAAATACATCTGCTTGTCGAGGTAAATTTGCCCCTCCTGAATCAACTAAAGACAAGGAAAATGAGAAAAATAAGCATATCACTATCAACAAAATATGCTGTGCAGTGGAGACTTGTATCAATGATAGCATCAGTTCTTAATCACATTACAAAAAATTTATCCTATCTTTCTAAACTACTCTAGATCCTCTTTCTCCAATCCCCCAATGTAGCCAAAAGGACTCACTGCTTTCCCCAAACCCATTAAGCTTTCCTGCCTCTATATAATTCTCCTTGAAATGTTTAGGACACTTTCTCTTTTGAGGATTAGCAAAAACCCCAGAAACAAAATGAATTCTTAATTAGGTAAGCCAAAAAAGTATCTTTCCCTCTTCTAAACCAATACAGAATTCATGTGACAATTTATACATATGGCCTTCTCATACTGTTTTTACTGCAGGTTAGAGTGGTGGATACATATGTCAGCTGAGTTCAAAAAAGAGTTTGTTACTTCACAGCTGTGTGATTACAGGCATGTTTCCTAGCTCTTCTATGTCTCAATTTCCTTACCCATGAAATGAAGATACCAATAGTAGTTATCCCAATAACAATAAAAGATAATTGTTATTAGGATGACATGAAATAATCTATGTAAAGCATTTAGTTCAGCACATACTGAGTGCACACAATAAATGTTAAAAAAACATTAGTCCTATACCTATTATTATCACCTACAACCATTAAGTCTTTTATTGCTAACACATTCTATCTTGTCTCCAATTCATTACGAACTCAATGAAGACAGAGACAACATACCCTCTTCACTGTCCCCTACAGAGTTTGGCATAGCACCTGCAAGAAGATGGGCCTCATTTGCTATTTTCTATATGTGCAAAGCAGTTAACATTGTGTCTTAACCAGGTAAATATACTTTCCCACAGGGGGGAAAAAAGATCTCTTTATCAGTACCTGTTCAAATACCTGCATAAATGAACAATGTATGTCAGAGTTTTACCAGACTAACTTGATAACCAGGAAGTGCTCATTTTAAACTACTTTGCATTTAGGTTCTTTTTGAAATATCCTTTGATTTAAATGTATTTTAATTTCAAATATAAATTTACTTTTATTGGAAATTAAATTTACTTTAAATTATATCTATTCAAGTTATATAATACTCAAGAATTGAATAGAATACCTGGCACTCAAGAGATCTATAAATATTAGCTATTATTTTTTCATACCTTGAACCCATTATGGTTATCAGAAAAACGAAATATATAGAAGAAAAAATGCACAAACTTTTAGTAAAAAAACTGGCATAAACCAAAATATTATCAGGGTTACTCCTCAGTGATATTATTATGTATAGTTCTTATTTACTTTTTCCCCCCAGAATTTTCAGCAAAGAACATATTTTTTTTTGTAATCAATAGTTTTTTTAAACACTCACTAATAATGTCATACATATAGCCTTCTAAACACCCTTGCATTTTAGCAGCTAATAATAGTTTATTTTACAACTCTTGTGACTTGCCCAAGTAGATGCAGGGGAGCCTGCTCTGCATTGCAATTTCTTGTGCCCGTAAATGTTTTTTCACAGTCACTGGGTAGTAGGTGCCTCCTTTGACAGTGGCATCATTGGCAATAATCATACATTCTACTCTGAAAGGCAGAAATTTCATTGGAAAGAGAATATGAGATCTTTCTTCAAAATTAAAGGCCAATTACACTCATTACAAGACACGCCAATATGACCTTCAACTTCTAGTAGACAATCTTAGGATATAAATGGAAGCTTTAATCACAGCTCACATATTCATTTATATATACAAAATGATCACTTTTAACAAGTTTACAAACTCATATTTGATTTTTAAAGACTCATCAGTCCTACATTAGTAGTGAAAAACTAACAACCTACACCGCATTTCGTAATAGTTCTTTGAATGAAAGGGTCCTAACAAGATAATACTAATACTGGGTCCCCGCAAAATCCAAGTCTCAAGTGTAAAGAACTCCCTCATAATAAATCTTCAAAATTCCCCTTTAGAAATGTAATTTTCAAAAATGAAAAATGACCCATCAAGAGTACTGAAAGTTCTTCAACATTACAGCCATATGGTTTCCTGTACGCCTAAAAAAAGTCAAAAAATACAACATTCATCTTGCTTAAAGTCACAATAAACAGTATACTGAAAACATACAAAAGGCATAATGAGTCATCAACAGTGCCCTTTCTCACCAAACCAGTTTATTGGGTATGAGGACTCACAAGTGACAAAGAGCAAGGTGGCCAAGGAACCATAGCTGGTCAGGGAAAAGTGGCACGGGGTTGCCAAGAAACCTTAAGATCAAAGGTTCACTTGAAATTTGAGGTAACAATAGTGTGTTTTTTACAAAATTCAATTTTCTTTATATTTGCGATGTTTTTGTTATCTCACTTTATATTGCCTAGAACTCTAAAGAGAAACTCATTGAAGCCCTGCTGACAATAAAGTAGAGAACAGCAACTAAACATTCGGCAGAGGGTAGTGTTGTGCTTCTCATATCAGGGTATGTGGCCAGCAGGGCTCCCTACAGGACAAACAGGACTCTTCTCTGAGCATCAGTTTTATACACCAGGTCATATAAAACCTTTTTCTACATTACAATGAATATTTTATAGGGTGGAATGAAAATTTTTAATGACTTTAATATTACACAAACTAAGACTTCAAAGGAAATTTAGGCTTATGGTAGGCTGCTGTGCTATGACCCCACACCTCCAGAGTATGTATTCATGCCTCCCTAACCCTGGAAGTGCTGCAGGAGAAAGCTTAAGAAGCTCTGGTACTGGAAGGAGGCCAGGCTGTGAAGTTAGGAAAGCTAAGCTGAAATTCCAGCTCTGCCACTTGCTTGGTATGTGACTTTTGGACAAGAGACAAACCACGTATGCTCATCTACTAAAAGGTCACAGACATTACAGAATGAGAAATAAAACTGGTCCACAAAAATGCTGTATGACACATCTATTGGTTTTTGCCTACCTAGCAGAACTGTCTCTTTATCTTGACTCCATGTGGTTCAAGTGGGACTTGACCCAGCATCACCTTTGAAGGTGGGTGCATGAGAACCAGGCCTTTCCCTCGGAGTTCCTACTGAGGCTCAGCAACAGTATGCCCGAGCCTAAGCCCTGAGGACCTCTCTTTACACCACAGCTGCTAAACCCACAGAATATGAACCAGAACTCCTGTGCCATGGCTGCCTATGGATATGGAGCACCTGCCAAGGAAAAAAACTGACAAAGAGCAGGGCAGGGCCAGGTGCAGAAAACAGCCTGTGACCTGATAATACTGTTTGAGCTCCTAGATCCAGGTATGGCCAAACCTATCAGATGATAGAGTCAATAAGTTATCTTTTTTGTTTAAATTACTCTGAGCAAACCCAGCACATCTGTCATTTGTCAGAGAAAGAGCACTGACAACATAAGGTGCTCAGCCACACTTCTCATGGAAGAAAGATCCATTTAAATTATAGTAAAGTGCCATTTTATAACTATTAAATGAGTGAATTTTTTGTTTTTTGTTTTTTTTGAGACAGACATTCGCTCTGTTGCCCGGGCTAGAGTGCCGGGGCGTCAGCCTAGCTCACAGCAACCTCACACTCCTGGGCTCAAGCAATCCTATTGCCTCAGCCTCCCAAGTAGCTAGGACTACAGGCATGCGCCACCATGCTTGGCTAATTTTTTCTATATATTTTTAGTTGTCCAGCTAATTTCTTTCTATTTTTAGTAGAGACTGGGGTCTTGCTCTTGCTCAGGCTGGTCTCAAACTCCTGAGCTCAAATGATCCTCCCGCCTCGGCCTCCCAGAGTGCTAGGATTACAGTGAATTCTTTCTCAGTTTCTCTGCTTTCTCAACATTAAAGCAGCTCTAGTGAAAAGATAAAAATCAAGCCCTTGTCTCCATGGAAAGAAATTACTGATGGGCTAAAACACATTCGCCCAATATAGACCCCTGGTTAGTGGTGTTCACAGAGAACAATTTGAGAGTCTGTGAGAAGATTTTTGATTATATAGTTTAAAATCTGCAGTAGTTTTTAAAAAGGCTGTGTTCTGGTACCTCTTTATTTGCTATCATTATGGAATAAAGAAGATTCCACCTCCAACTAGAGAAAACAACACAGTATTTTCATATAAGCATGACATCATTTCATTATCTCCTTCTGGATGCACAGATAACTTGTCCTATAAATTAATTCTTATCATCCATTCATTTATTCAACAAATATTTTTTATATGCCTTCTATGTGCCGTGTCCCATTCTAGGTACTAACAGCATAGTGGTGAACAAGGGCAAAATTCCTGATTTCACAGAGCTTCCATTCCAGGGGAGATCAATTGGGGGCAGCAAACAATAAATAAGCTAACAAATACTAGGGGGTGTGGTGGCTCATGCCTACAATCCTAGCACTTTGGGAGGCAAGGTGGGAGGACAGCCTGAGGCCAGGAGTTTGAGACCAGCCTAAGCAAACAGCAAGATCGATGTCTACAAAAATTTTTATAAAAACAAAACAAGACCTGGGTGTGGTGGTGCATGCCTATAATCCCAGCTACTCGGGAGGCTGAGGCAGGAGGATCGCTTGAGCCCAGGAGTTTGAGGTTGCAGTAAGCTATGGTGATGCCACTACACTCCAGCCCAGGCAACAGAGTGAGACCCTGTCTCCAAAAAAAATAAAAATAAAAATAAGCTAACAAATACACAAAATAATTTCTGATTGTAAGTGCTATGAAGATATAAGAAGTTAATATAACATATATAAGTATTATAGTATTATTATAAAATAAGATATAATAAAACAAGGTAAAAGATATAATAAAACAAGGTAATTATGGTGGCAGCTATGTTAATATATATAGCCAAGGAATAATAGTAACAACAACAGTCCATACCTATATGGCACTTACCATGTACTAGGTACTGTTGTAAGACTTTACATACATGATATAGGTTATTTTACAGATCTGGAAACAGGCAGAGTAAAAGAGTGAGGTGAGAGAAGTAGGGAAGATCAGATCCTACATGCCCTCATAAGCCCCAGTAAGTGAATTTGCCTGAGGGAAGGGCTGCAGCTCAACTGCTCTTCAGCCATAATAGTTACTACTTGAGGCGGGTAGTCCTTCATGTTAGCTCATTTATAAATAAATTCCACGCAAGTTTCCTCATTAAATGACTTGGTGTCTACTTCAGAAGTTATCATGGTAGCCAGGCACAGGAGGTCCCAGGTACTCAGGAGGCTGAGGTAGGAGGATCCCTTGAGCCCAGGAGTTTGAGACCAGCCTGGGCAACATAGCGAGATCTTGTCTCTCAAAAAATAAAAAAAAAATAAAAAAATAAAAAGAATGCATCATGGAGTATGTGACATAATAAGAAATACATATTTTGGTGTTCCTCACCTTCAACTCCATTTCTGGGACAGAGCTCCTAAAATCTTTGTAACTTCTGAGTGATAGGGTGACAGGAGTGTCTTTTGTTATTCATAAGAAGCACCTCTCAATCTTTTTCTTTTTTGAGACAGAGTCTTGCTCTGTCACCCAGGATATAGTGCCGTGGTGTTACTGTAGCCCCCCACTGCAACCTCAAACTCCTGGGCTCAAGGGATCCTCTTGCCTCAGCCTCCTGGTAGCTGGGATACAGGCACACGCCACGATGCCCAGCTAATTTTTCTATTTTTAGTAGAGATGGGGTCCCACTTTTGCTCAGGCTGGTCTCGAACTCCCGAGCTCAAACAATCCTCCCACCTTGGCCTCCTAGAATGCTAGGATTGCAGGCGTGAGCCACGGTGTCTGACCTACCACCTCTCAACCTTACCTGAGTTTATGCTAATGGGTGACTCAGGGATGGGGGTTGATATATATACATAGTGTATACATAGGGTTCAGTATTATCTGTGGTTTCAGGTATCCACTGGGGGTCTTGGAAGGTAACCCACAGGTAAGGGGGGACTACTGTAAATGGGTTTAACATGAGAATTCTTTTAGGAGGTATTATATTCCTAGCTATGACTCCTGCGTCATTTTTTCCTCCTAACTTCAGTCTTATTTTTAATTTATGCTGTTTTCTGCTATTTCATGACTCTGAAACAGTTCTATTTTTTTAGAATTCAGTGGGGTGCAAATAAATTAAAGCAAAAACAAACAAAAAGCCTGGTACACTTATACAATGATGAACAGAGGGACCATTAAATCAATCCGTCTTTTTAAAAGATTTATATCAACAGCCATAAAAATATTAGTCCACTTAAATATTGTCACCTCTGGGAATTAAAGACATAATTAAAAACAGGAAAACACTCTATGCACAAATATATTCATTTCCTACACTGTGTTTTAGAATGGCAAAAACTGGGAAACACACAAATATCTAACAATGGTTACTGATTCATAGCATAAGACAAGCCAATAAAAGTTATAAATACCCCCAAAAAATGCTTGTTTAAGTAAGTAAAATAGCAAAGCACTAAAAGCTATCTGTGCTATGATCATAAATATAAAATGTACATTCATTCAAGAAATATTTGTTGATGGCTGGGCACAGAGGCTCACGCCTGTAATCCTAGCAGTTTGGGAGGCCAAGATGGAGGATCACTTGAGCCCAGGAGTTTAAGACCAGCCTGGACAACATAGCAAGACCTCATCTCTACAAAAAATTAAAAAATTAGCCAGGTGTGGTAGCATGCACCTGTAGTCCCAGCTACTCGGGAAAGCTATGATGATGTCACTGCACTCTAGCCTGGGCAACAAAGCGAGACCCTGTTTCTAAAAAAAAAAGAAAGTTGTTGAATACCTACTATGTGCGCCAGGCAGTGGTCTAGACACCAGAGCTGAACAAGACAAAGTCCCTGCCCTTCGTGAAGCTTACATTCTAGTGGAGAGGGAAGACAGTGAAGAAACAAACAAATGAGCAAACAAGATCATCAGTACACAGTGAGTACTATAAAGCAAATAAACAGGATGTTGTGAAAGAATGGTGAGGCAGGAGTTTGCTAAGATGGCAAGATCTGGGAAAGCCTCTGAGGAAGGGATATTTGAGCTGAAAAGTAAAGGAAAATCAGAAGTCGGTCACTCTGCAGGAAAAAAAAGCCCAGAAGTCCTAGGCAAGAAAAGCTTATTGGGTTCAAAGAACTACTATTAATAGAAAGCCAAAAGAATCACTACAAAAAAGTGGTAGGAAATTAAGTTAGTTGAAGAGGTAGTAAGAGTAGGAGTCTGATCATGCAGGACTTTATAGCCATCATAACAAACACATAAGACAACTTTATTCTAAGAGCAGACAGACAGGGCGTGGTGGCACATGCCTGTAGCCCCAGCTACTTGGGAGTCTGAAGGGGGAGGATCACTTGAGCCCAAGAGTTAGAGTCCAGCCTAAAAAACGCAGTAAGATCTCATCTCTTAAAAAATAATAATAATAATAAAAGCAATGGGAAACCTCTGGATCTGATTTGCATTTTTAAAGACCACTCTGGATGCCATATGAAAGACTGATCCACAGGGAAGCAGAAGTAGAAGGAAGCTGGTAGGTCAGTTAACTGACTACTGCAATAGACCAGGCGAGAGATGCAGTGGCTGGGACTGACGCAGCTGGTATCAGTGGAAATGGGAGAAAAGGAAGGACTTGAAGTATGTAACTGGGATCCATAGGATTTCCTGAAGAACTAGAGGATATGGTCAGTAACAGTAACTAGAGGGAAACAAAGAACAGTAAGATGATATCTTGAAAATGTTAGATATTAGGATTTTGGGTAAATGTTTTTCCCTTCTGATTCTGAATCTTGTTATAATGTTAATTTTGCAATATTCTAAAATATCTTCTTCATATCTCACAAATAAATCATTTTTTTCTATCCACAAGTTCTACTATATGCTAACAACAGTGATTTTTTTAATAGGCATCATTTATTAAGCTGTTACTATGAGCCAGGCACTATTCTAAACAATGCATGATTCATTTAATCTCCTCACTTGATCTTCATGACAACTGTCCACGGTAGCTATTATTATTAACATTATTCCATTTTATAATGAATCATATTTTACAGATAAGAAAATTGAGATACTGAAAGATCAAGCAATTTGCTAAAAGGTTGAACAGCTAGACAATGATGGAGCCAGGATTCTAACTGAGGCTCACGATTCCCAAGTATGATTCAATTTCCTTCCAAGTCAAGAACATTATAAACAAAACAAGGCATGAAGAAAATAAAAATTTAAAATATAAAGCATAAACAGTAAAAATAATTAGTATCTGCATAGAGAAAAAAGGTAGAAGAGCACATTCCAATGTATTGACGGCCATTAAACGTAACTACTCTAGTTTATTAATTATGTTTTTCCATGATATATGGATTTAGTTTAATTCTGCATTAAGTTCATCATTTTAAAAAGTTTATTTATTTTATTTTACTTATTTATCTTTTTGAGACAGAGTCTCACTCTCTTGTCTGGGCTAGAGTGCCTTGGCATCAGCCTAGCTCAGAAGCAACCTCAAACTCCTGGGCTCAAGTGATCCTCTTGTCTCAGCCTCCCGGGTAGCTGGGACTATAGGCATGCGCCA
This sequence comes from Avahi laniger, assembly GCA_963575035.1. Taxonomy (NCBI): domain Eukaryota; kingdom Metazoa; phylum Chordata; class Mammalia; order Primates; family Indriidae; genus Avahi; species Avahi laniger. The sequence continues at coordinate 19,890 of CAUYSK010076655.1, forward strand.
CCATGTCTGGCTAATTTTTTCTATATATATTTTTATATATAGATGTCCAGTTAATTTCTTTCTATTTTTAGTAGAAACGGGGGTCTCGCTCTTGCTCAGGCTGGTCTCCAACTCCTGAGCTCAAGCAATCCTCCCGCCTTGGCCTCCCAGAGTGCTAGGATTACAGGTGTGAGCGACTGCGCCTGGTCTAAAAAGTTTAAGTGTCCCATAATATACCACACTGGGTAAACATTAAGCAAAGAGCCATGGGAGAAATCTGGGGGAGAAGGAAGCTATTTATAAACCAAGGAAGAAGTAACAACAGTGAATGGCTACAGTTGTACTCCTTGGAAGGCACAGATCATGGGGAGAAGGCAGAGGAACACATACCATAAACCAGCATCTGGCCAAAAGCAGTCCTGACAGGCTCAGTCAGACTGAAATCAAAGCTGAGCTTCGCAGGTGGCTGGATCTTGAGCAATGTATTCAACTCTCTAAGGCTATTTCCTTATCTGCAAAATGGTGATGACTATAGCAGTACTCATTCTTACAAAGCTATAATAAGAATTAAGACAAGTGCCCAGGCATCGTGGCTCAAACTTGTAATCCTAGCACATTGCAAGGCTGAAGCAGGAGGATCACTTGAGCCCAGGAGCTCGAGACCAGCCTGGGCAACACAGCAAGACCCCATTTATACAAAAAATAAAAAGATTAGCCAGGTGTGGTGGTGAGTACCTACAGCTACTTTGGAGGCTGAGGCAGGAGGATTGTTTGCACCTAGGAGTTCAAAGTTGCAATGAACTATGATCATGCCACTGCACTCCAACCTGGGCGACAGAGCAAAACTCAGTCCCCACCCCCCAACAAAAAGAAAAAGACAAGTAATCAATGCAAGGTGTTTACAACAGTGCCTGGCATGGTAACTACATGGTAAATGGGAGATCATACATAAATATATACAAATAAATTTAACATCTGGCAATCTAGATTCCCAAAGTCTACAGTGGTTCACAAACTTTAGCATCAAAGAAACTAGAGGGCTTATTAAAACACAGACTGCAGGGCCCCACTCCCTGCATTTCTGATTTAGTATTTCTGGGGAAGACCTGAGAATCTGCATTTCTAAGTTCCCAGGTGATGCTGATGCTACCTGGGGACCACGCCTGGAGAACCACTTCTCTAAGACAGAGGTTTTCACCCTAGATGTACAAGAGATCACCTATGGGGCCTCTGAAACCTATATATGCCAAGCCCATGCCTGGAGATTCTGATTGAGTAATGGGGTCTGGACTGGATCCCAAGGACCTTTGCTAGGTTTTTTCCCTTCAATTTTTGTCTCTAAAGCTCCACAAATGAATCTAATACAGGTCTGGGGAGGATGCCTCAGTCCTAAATAATGTAAGTAGCATAAAACTTATATTGCCTCTATGCAAAGTGAATGCTGGATGCCTACACCTCATCAAAGTCTTCTTCCTGACCCACATTATGGAGCACAGGTGGAATACTCACCCTGATACTCTTCCAATGCCTGTAATAATGCCACCTGCAGGGACCTCCTCATTGTCATACAACTGATAACCTGCAAATTGGGATAATTCTAGAAATGGAGACCTGATGGGAAGAAAGAATGTTACTTGAATTAATGTCATTAAAAAATACACATGCATGTCAATAGTTACACGTGGAAAAGGAAAAGATTCTTCTTTACTGGGACAATGTTTCAAATATGCATGTTGTATATAAAATCTAATTTAAAAATCTAAAACAAAAATGTGGTGTGAACATTTTAAGGATTTATATGGTATATCCATATAATAGAACAGTAGGAACTTATTTCAGAAGATGTAAAAATGTGTTTGTTAATACAGAAGCAGAATAACAGCTGACATTTATGCAGCACTTACCATGTGCCAGGCTCTCTCCTGAGGGCTTTGGAAAAACTAATTCATTTACTCCTTAGAACTACCTTCTAATATGGATTCTACTATGATCCTCATTTACGAATGAGGAAATTGAAAAACACAGAGATTAAGTCACACAACTTAAGTAAGTGGCACAGCTGGGATTTTAATAAACAATCTGGGCCCAGGGACCAGGCTCTTAACCACTATATTAGTCTACCTCTCACTTACATGTTCAAGATACATTAAGTGGGAAAAAAATGAGCTATAAAACACATTTAGTAAGATTCCATTTTTGTTTTTAAAAAACGTAGGTGTCTGGTACATACATGCACAAAAATGGTCCAGAAGTATACCAGGTATTAATGGTGTTTGTCTCCAGGTTGGATGTGTGTGCATATATTATAAGAAAAAAATACTTCTGGAGTTTTCACTTACTCCTCTCTCCCCATCTCACCCCATATCCAATCCTTCTGGAAATCCTGTTGGGCTGGCTCTGTCTTCACAACATATCCAGAACCCGATACTCCTGCGACCTCCACTACCACCACCATCCGAGTCCCCATCACGTCACCTTGAATCCCCGCAGTCGCCCTCTAACTGGTCTCAGGGCTTCTAGCCCTGCTGCCCACAGTCTACTCGTGACGCAGCAGCCGTAAGTGAGGTAGATTACAGGTCTCCTGTTCAAAGCCCTACGATACCTCCCCATGGGAAAAACTAAAACTTTTATAATGGCCCAAAAGTCCCTAAGGGATCTGACCTATCTCCCACTACTCTCCCCTTCACTCCCTCCACTCCAACCACATGGCCTCCTGGCTACTCCTGGAGCATAGCAGCATAACTGGCACACCTGCACCCCAGGGTCTTTGCACTGGCTGTTCCCTCTGCCTGCAACACTCCTTCCCCAGATATTTCCAGGGCTCTCTCACTTCCCGCCTTGCTCAAACGTCACCTTCTCCATGACCCCTACCCTCACCATCCCACTTAAAACTGCAACTTGCCCCCCCATCTTCCTTTCCATTACCCTTGTCTACCTTTTCTGTTTCCTATGACATTTATCACCTTCCAACTCACTACATAATTCACAATGTTTATTGTTTATTTTCCATCTCCCCAGTTCCAGTGAGACAAAGTTCTTTATCTATTTTGTTCAATGATGTATCACTAGTGCGTGAACAGTGCCTGATACATGGTAGGCTCTCAATAAACGTATGCTGTTGAATCTTACAATAAGAACCAGAATTCAAAATAATTTATTTACAAATAAAGTACCATGGAATAGAGAACACTCAGAGGTAGGACCATGTACCAACCCGGGGTCTATAAGATTGTCAATTCTTTCTCTGGGTAACAGTTTTCCTCTTGATATATGCCGTGTTCGGGCTTTCTCATCACCTCCTATGATAAAAGCATCATTATATTAGAATAGATTGACATGATATAAGGTCTCTATCTAAGTTGATGCCAGAAAAACATAATACTTAATCAAAAATATGGTGCTTTTTAAAAGTTCAACATATTCTTTGAGAAAGGCTAATTTTTCAGATCATTCACTCACCTTACAAGCTGCTAATTTTCTGAAGTAAATGAAGAAATTGGCATTTAAAAAAAACAAAAAACAATCTATCCCTGATCCTAGAGTATATCATACATGTTTTGAATTCACTACTGATTACTTAAAGAAATTGCATGGTATTTTCTCTACAATTCGGTATTGCAAATACTACCTCATCTTCACGTTTATTAAATACCTACTATATATAACTAGCATTGTACTATATTTTCTATCTTCATTTGTACTAGGTAAAAGCATAATTTTAGAAATTAATTCCATGATAAGCATAGTAAAATTTACCCAAAAGTGCCATTAGTGACCCATAACTTTTTAGGCCTGCAAATGGGAGAGTTGAACACCTTCAACAGCAATTAAAAAGTTCCCTTTTGATAGTATCTTGATTCAGAGATTGTCTGAAGTGCTTCCCAACATTGCTCACATCATGACAAAGAATACTACAATAATTGAAGAGTCCACTGAGATATTCCTGGTATTCTTGGGAATGAGTATTTATAACCCGCTCTTAGCAAGCCCAGCATTACGTAATGGAGCAGGAATAGAAGTATCAAATAATTAATGTATTAGTTTATTTTCATTGGTGGCCAAGAAATTCATCCTAATAAAGTCTTAGTCTAACACTGCAAATGAAATGCTCGGATATTTAAGAAAGTGATTTCTTTATTTAGGTGAGAAAATAACTTCATATCTATTTCAAACAAGCTTCCAAGTATGACCTTCAGGACTCTTGGCTATACCTAAGGGGATTTTTTTTTTTTTTCTGAAGAGGCATATAGCATATATTTATAAGATTAAATCTGCCTTAAGGTTGCCAAGAAAATTATATCACACATCTAATCTTTTAAAATGAAAACAATTCTGGGAAGGAAAGAAAGACTTAGTTACAAGACAGTGTGACTTAAGTCACATTGCTTTCCTCTTTCCTTCCAGCCAAGTCCCTCCTGAGTTGTGTTTAGGGGCAGAGGAGGAAGAAACAGAGGGGTTACAAAGGGCAGAGGAAACTTTTGGGAACGATGGACACATTCATTATCTTGATTGTGTGATGGTTTCATGGTGTCTACATATATCAAAACTCATGAAATTGCATACTTTAAATAATACAGTTTACTGTATGTCAGTTATGCTTCAATAAAGCTATTTAAAAATATATGTCAAAAGAAAAGATGAACTAAGGCACCACAAGGAAATCCAGGCCTAGGTGAAGGTCTCTGGAGAGTCAGGTGATACAGGTGCCCATTAACAGGCTGGCAGGAGAGGGGGCAGAAGGAGAGGGTGGGGTGACAAAAAGGTGGTTAAGATATACCAAAAAAAAAAAAAAAAGTACTTCAGACAACATCATTCTTAAGTCCTCCTAGAGGTGGGCCTTACAATTTGGAGCAGCTGGTGAATTCTGGTTTTATTAGGAAGAATCAGAAAGTGGGTTATCCTTAATGCAGACTCAAAGAGCACAGAATTTGGATTTCTGTAACTTGAAACCAAAGAGACAGAATACAGGCCATTTTCAAAATAATATTTTAAATATATGACAAGTATCTAAGATAGGAGGAGGTATAGGAAGTTTATAGCCTTTTTTTTTTTTAATTCTCCCCAGACAGAATGAGAGTAATTATTGCCATGTGAATGAGGTCTTTGCTTCAGCTGATCCCACTCTGAGTTTCCTAATCTGTTTGTGTCTTGGCAACTTTTAGGGGATTTAACTGAATTTGATAAAACTGCTATAGTAAAAAGACAGAGACTGCCAGGTGCAGTGGTATATGCCTCAGGAGGCTGAGGCAAGAAGATCACTTGAGCCCAGGAGTTCAAGGCTATAGTGCACTATGATTGTACCTGTGAATAACCACTGCACTCCAGCCTGGGCAACACAGCAAGACTCTTAAAAAAACCAAGACAGACACCAAGATATTCCAAATAGGTCTATTTTTTTGTTCTTTTCTATTAATTTTGATTAATCTATTAAGTCAAAAGAAAACAGAAATGTGTGCCTGTAGTGAATAATGCCTATAATTCACAAGTACTGAAAATTTACTAGAGGGAATAAATGACTTAACCAAAGTTATTTAATTACTAGAATAACAAACCAGTCCAGCCCACCACTCTCAAAATGCTACAAAGAACCAAAGTACTGAGTTAATTTCTTTCATAATACACTATACAAATGAATAGGCAACTTTAGATGGTCTCCCTGTTCATCTGCCATTAATCGATTCCCTTGCCTCCGTAAAGTCCTCAGAGAAAAAAAGTAATATAAATATTTTTATTTAAACTAAAAAGAAATTCACTAGGATTTCTCTGACTTATTTCCCTAATTACTTCTACTGGAAGTCTGTCCTCTGGATGTGATAAGATCATACCCAGGAATGCAATAATACTCTTAAACCACAAGTTTACAAATAGAGAAATAAAACTGATTCTATCTATGGGATACTGGGGAGAAAATTTTTTATATGAGGCTATAAAATTCATATAGCTCATTCTAAATAAAGTACTTGTAATATATTAAGAATCTTATTTTATGCCAGACTTGATGGCTCAGGCCTGTAATCCCAGCACTTTCGGAGGCTGAGTCAGGATCATTTGAACCCAGGAGTTCGAGACCAGCCTGGGCAACACTGTGGGCAACACAGTGAGACTCTGTTCTCTATGAAAAATTAGAAAATCAGCTGAGTGTGGTGGCATGTGCCTTGTAGTCCCAGCTGTTCAGGAGGCTAAGCAAGGAGGATCACTTGAGTTGAGCCCAGGAGTCGGAGGTTGTGGTGAGCTGTGATTACACCACTGCACACTAGCCTGGGTGACAGAGCGAGACACTGTCTCAAAAAAAAAAAAATCTTATTTTGAAAATAACCTTTAGTTTCAAATCACATGACTTCTAAAGTAAAAATGTCATATATATCAATAATAGCAAAGCAGAATAATACTATTAATATGTTCTTATGATTCCATTTCTTCCAAGCAAAAGAATGTCATTTATATCCACAATTTAAAAATAGGAAATAATGACAATTTGCAAAGTTTTTAGGAAATCTCATTTAATTAGCAGTAAGCCCATATGTAAATTATTTTCAAGCCATCTATTACAGCAGAAAATGTATAATTATGCAAAATTTAGCATGTATATGGTATGTGAATAAGACTAATAGACAGGAAATGTTTTAGTTGCTTAAGGTGGAACAAAAATTTCAGTGTGATGCTGTGAGTAAAATAAAACCTTAAGAAAAAATAGTTAAAAATTGAAGGTCATAATGAATATCTGTTAAAAAAAAAAAAAAGAAAGAATGAAAAACAAAACTAGTTAAAAATTGAAAAATCTGAATCTTTACTTTTCCCCCAAAGTACAGCAGTGCTCTATGAGGAGAAAAACTGGCCAAGTAACAGGAAAAACTCAAAGCAAATGTCTGCATGCCAACAAATACATAGTCTTAAGAGTCAAAAACTTAATACTACTAGTTTTTCCTAAAACCAATAACTATAAAGGGACTC
>CAUYSK010076657.1:0-84264 GCA_963575035.1 Avahi laniger
CTTCTGTAACCGTGCTTGCTTTTAGTTGTTTGTTAAATATAGGAGTAAGAGCAGGAGTGACTCCATGACAAGCTGAATTTCCTGAAATAGGCCTAAGTTTCAGTTTCCCCCAAAACCGAAACGCGGACCAAAACTGGCGCCTGCGCGAAAATTGAAAATCTTGAGGCTTGGAGCCAACCAATCAGGAGTCAAAACAATCTGCCACTTTCAAAGGAACCAATGGACTAAGGGGGGAGAGGGAATGGTGTGCCCAGCGTGTCGTGTGGGACCTGCGTGTCGTGCGCCACCGGTGTGTCGTGTGCAAAAAAAGCATAAAAGCTTCACTTTTACCCCAGGGCGGGGTCCTGGTTCATAGGGAGGCCACTGCGTTGGTGCTCCTCCGGGACTTGGAGCCTAGCTCGAGCTAGCAAATAAACTCCTTTGCCATTTGCATCCTCGGTGACTCTGCCTCTCTGTTCCTGGGGCCGAGGGGAACCGGATCTAACAGTATAAGATTACACAGCTACTAAGGATTTTGCCTATCCTCTCTACCAAGCCCTGATTAAATAGAATTGATTCGCTCACAGTATTATCTTCAAGCCAGATTTATATAAAATATAAAATTCTAACTAAGAAATATTTATAATATAAAAGCAACAAGTGTTACAGCTCTTTTAGAATTTGTCTAGCAGGTTTTCCGGTTCTCACCAGAAGATGACCCCCCCCCAAAAAAATAATTTTTTTTAAAAAAGCAACATATACCATATACCACATGCTAGTGTCATGCACAATGGACTGGAGAGATTAGATAAAGCAAGGCAGTATGGCGGGCTCTGTAGTCTAACCTAAGAATGGCAGGGGGGTGAAGGGTAGAAGAGAGAGAAGGGAAAAAGCTGACTCAGAGTTGCAATTAGAAAAATAATGATATAATATTTGCAACAAAAAGGATGTAAATATTGGGAATTGCTTGGGGGTAAATAGGATGAGATTGATTTTAGACAAGCTGATTTTAGACTGATTTTAGACAAGCTTTGGTCAGTAAGACAACAAAGAGAAATAGCATATGGATGCCAGTATGAGTGTGTGGTAAGATGGGTGGCATACTTTGTAGTGATATACTCCAGGTTGAGGTAATTATAGGTTTGGGAGCATTGGACAGCTTAGTGGACCAAATCTTGTTTAGCAGGCCTGGTCAGGCTCTCTACAAAGCCCAAACCATAGGTTATGAACAAATACATCTCCTATGAGCATATGTTCCCAAATGAAAAGTTAGAAGAACTAACAACCGAGAATCAAATCTGGGATGTCTGGGAGTACATGTCCCTATGGCTGAGGCCTTTCACTAGAACAATGACAACAATCCAGAGATTTGCTAGGCCCTCTACCTCCCAGTAGGAGTTATGGTACTCTTTGCATCCTGACATCTGCAAGGGCCATGGGAAAACTTCTCTTTGCCCTCTGAAGGTTTCCTGAAAAATCAACTCACAAAAGGCAGATTAATTGGAGAAAAGGCATACAAATTTTACTAACGTGTATACAAGAAAACCACAGAGTGATTGCCCATCCCTCAATGGAGTTTATAAGTTTATATACCATCCAGACAAAACACGTTCGTTACAGGGAAGGGGAAGAAGAGGAATTCTGATGAGGGAATTACTAAGGAGAATGAATGGGTTAAGGAATAGAGATTCATTTGTAAATAATTCTCTTTGGAATTTGAATTATCCTGAGAGACAGACATTATCTTGTGAAAGGGTCTGTTTTGGTGTGATTACATTCTTGGTCTTACAGGGAGAGGAAGAAAAAAACAATTGTTCTTTTTGGTGAGTCTAGACCTCTAGGCAGATAAAGAAACTTCAGAAAACAACTTCATCCCGGTTTTGGGAGAGTTGATGGGGGGAAGGGGCAGTGAGAGAGACCTTAAAACTTCTTCAGTTCAGGATATCAAAGCATCATATTTTGGGATGTCAATTTCTAAGTCCTAACACATCTTCCTCTGACCTGGCATCTCACAGATTTCTGGTCTGAGTAGTCCTCAGTTGTAACTTCTTTGGGTCAAAACAGAAAAACAGGTCAACTATTTCTCAAGTCCATTCACTTTTGTACATTTCCACTGCTACTATTTTAGTTCTGAAAGAATCATCTAAACTAAAAATCAATTCACTCCCATCCAATGGTCTCCTTTAGAATGTTTTTATGTTAGGTAGTTAGCAAGGGATTCCAGGTCTCCTAGGGATGAAAGTGGGTGCTTTGCCTTGGTGTAATTGCCCTACCCAAATTCTCTCCATACCTGGGGGAGGAGGGAATATTCTACGAATCTGCCAATCAGAACTTGGTGCACCAGCTGCAAAAGAATGCAGAGGACTCTTTAGCCCATAGATCAAGCAGCATTGACCTCGAACTCACATGCACAGTAAGACTCAGGTCATGCAGCTCCCAACTGTCTAATCAAAGTGGTTCCATGGTGACCTCTGAAACACAAGGGAAGTCCAAATCCAGGCACTATAAAACAAGATGCAGGCCATAACCAAGTCCCGTTTCTTTTTGTGCCCTTCCTTTTGCTCTCCCTCTGCTGCGACAATGGGTCCAGTTGTCATCCATGGTGTATGTATCATGCTCTGTAAACCTATATCTTGCTCTTACCCTATAATCCTATCTTTCTCTTCTCAATAAACCTCATTTTTGTGCTTGCCTAACTTTGGCATGTTTGGTCATTCTTTCGCCAAGACATTTCAGACTAAAACCTGACATACTGATAATGTCCAAAACCATAAACATTGACTGTAATGCTCTTCATGGCCTTGTCTCTTTGGCCTGAGTCCTTGTTGTATTTCCTTTTCATTCCAGAATTCCTGAACTATGTTAGTTCCCTAGCTGTACCCCACTCTTTCTTTCCTCTGAGCGTCTTCATGTATTTATCCCTGTCTCCGGAATACACTTCCCATACACAGGCACACCCAAATCATATACAATTTGCCTGTCAAACACCACCTTCACGTCTCAGTTTCATTGTTGCTTCCTTCTGGAATCCCTCCTCTACTAACCTCCCCCAAGACTGGGGAAAGGAAGGGAAGGGAATACTTTACTGACATGGCTTGCTCGTTTTTATGCCCCTATGACCAGACTGAAAGATCCTGGAAGCAAACACTGTATCTTGTTTACTACCTTCTCTCCTTCCTATATCCTCCACCCCTACCGCAGCACCTAGCACAGTGCCTGGCTTATTGCAGGTACTCAGCACATATTTATTACATGAATCACCAGAAGGGTCCAAGAGTCCCAAGGGAGCCATATCTGTTCAGACAAAGAGATCATATATGCCATTGGTTCTGGAATGGGACCCTCCCCCACACCCCCATCAATTAATCAAATATATCTGGTATTTGTGAGATTCTCTACATCCTTGCTACTCAGTGTGATCTGGAGACCAGCATTAGGATTAGCTAGAATTTGTTAGAAATGCAAAATCTCAGGCCTCATCCCAGAACTCCTGAATCAGAATCTGCATTTTTACAAGGTCCCCAGTCATTTCTATTCATATTAATGTTTGAAAAACACTGCGCTAGAAAACACTGGTGGTTCTTTACTCAGAAAGTTGGCAATTCCTCTTCTTAAGAAAAGGAACAAAATACTTGGTTCCCAGTGTAACTGCAGCTAAGGATCTTTTTATTTCCATTTTGACTCAGATTTACATTAAACTTGCCTGGCCTTATATGGTTGAAATCACTCACTCTGCATGATGTCAAGGGCTCTCCTATCTCTCAACAGGAGTACTGTGCCTATTTTTTTCAAAAGCTAACCCAACGGACACTAACCATTTGACTGAGGACAGGAATTGCACATTGTCATGGCTGCCTTTGACTCTTTCAGACATTGGATCCAGTGTTATCTATCAGCAGAATCCTTCCTCTCCCAGGAATGGGCCTGCCTTACACTATTCCTGATGTGCTTAGCCACGGGTTGGGAGCAGCCCACAGGAAATGTGGCCTCTGAGCAAATGCTGTAATGAATTTCAGAGCACAGCAGCTGAGGCCATAGGTTAATTATGCTTCCTGCAGTTGGAGATCTGAGAGGCATCGTCTCATAGCTACCACAGAGGGTAAGGAGAAGACAGAGAAAAAAAGGATAATTTATAGAGAAGAAGTTGGAAAAAGCAAGAAAGGATGGTTCTGATATTGATGCAACCAGCTGGGTCCTGCCTGATTTACCAACATGTAAGAAGTGCTAAATCACAAAAAATACAACAAAAATGGAGAACTGTGGATGTTTTGAAAGAGATACTTTGTAAAGACTCTCCAATAGGGAGTAAGACCTCTCAAAGGGCATGCCTAAAACACAATAGATGGTCATTAATCTCCCTAACCTACCAAGAATAAGGGTCAAGTTACCAGCAGGCTTATGTTACTGACAGGGACATGTAAACAGAGGCCTGGTACTTTCCAGCTCTTGCCCCTAGCTTCTTCTTTAAATAAAACTGAACAAATATTCAAAGAAAGTTAATGTGAAGATACATTCAACTCCCAGAGTCTCCCAGAGACACCTAACTCTTAGACTGTCCAGGGAGCAACTTACGTGGTGATCCCTCCGTGGCTATGGAAGCAGAGTTAGTCTTTGGGAGAAAAGAGACTATTTGATACACTACTAGAGCACATCAAGATGAGAAGGCCCCTTCGTGGGGTCAGTGGGGACTTTCTGGGAGGACCATCACTGTAACAGAGGGAAGGGCCTGAAGAAAAAAAAAAAAGATTTTCTGTCTCTTTAAAACTTCCCCCATTCTTTTTGGGAACTGCAGTCTGGCCTGCATCCCTGAGACAGGTTAAGTCCTTTGTTAAAAGAGATAACTCAGCCATCCCAGGCTTCACCAGCCCCCCAAGGGGGTGGATGGTGCAGTTCACAGGCTTTGTCTTTGGCAGAGATGGCACCATTAGAATAGTTAACCATGATAGCTTGGAACTGAGGGGCCCTCTTTCAAAACCTCTGCATTTCTGCTTATGTGCAGGAAAATTTGGATTTTGAGACAAGAGGGTCTACCATTTTTCCTCCTTTGCTGGCAAAGTAATAGAACTTTTCTTTCCTCCCCCTCAAACCACTTGTTCTCATTCTTCTAATGTGGCCTCGAGGACAAGAGGCAGAGCTTTCAGTAACATCACAAAGGTTCAGGTCACAAAGGTTCAGTCACAAAGGATCTCAAGCAACCTTAACATCATCTCCATAGTTATATTGATATATGCAGTCTCTGATTCTCTTGACACCAACTGGTTTGAGCTAAAATAAAATCTTAAGCCCCCAGCAGACTGAATGGACCCCCTCTTGGTCAAGGGGACCCCAGAAAACCCTTAAGGCTAAGTTGCCAGCCATCAGAATGGAGGTCAGATATGCCTTGTCATGCCCCCTCCCTTTTGGAGATATTCTTTTTTGTTTTTGTTTTGTTTTGTTTTGTTTTGTTTTGTTTTACTTACCCTACATGAACTCTGACTATGGAGAGATTCTTTTAATAATAAGATACTAAATCATTAATAGGCTATGCAAGACAAACCTTAAACTACACCTACTGGCCAACATCCTGAAGTTAAAACATCCCAAGCCTTTAGACAAAGCTTCTTTTCTTTAACCAATTACAAATCAAAGAATCTTTAAATCCTGTAAGCCACACTTCACATCCTGCCTTTTTGGGCCAAACCAATGTTCGCCCTCCTCGTAGTGACTTAGGAATTATGTATAATTCCTGTCTCCATGAATACATAAAACCAAACTATAACCCAGTTACCACAGGCACATTTTCTCAAGATCTCTTGAGGCCATGTACTCCAGGCCAGTCACACACATTCAGCTCAGAATAAATCTCTTTAAATTATTTTACAGAGTTTGGGGTTTTTTCTGTTAACACTGGGTATCCAACAATTCAATTTAATCTGACAATTAACTATCCCAAATCAGTGCAGACCCCACAAGTTTAAGGCCCAGTCCCACAAGACTGCCCCCACATTGACGTCAGGTGCAAGTCGCAAAGGGGATATCCAAGTTACCCATACTTCCGCTTGGCCCACTACAAATCTGGGCATTCTCATAAACCTTCCCTGATTTGATAATTTAACTCACAGAACTCAGGAAAATACTTTACTTATGTCTACCAGTTTATCATAAAGGATACAACTCAAGAATAGCCAAATGGAAGAGATTTATAGGGCAAGGTATGAGGTGGGGGGTGGCACAGAGCTTTCAGGCCCACTCCCTAGGAATGACACCTTCCTTGCACATCGTTGTGTTTACCAATCTGGAATCTCTCTGAATCTCCTTGTTCAAGAGTTCTTGTTCTTATAACTCAGTCTCCATTTCTCTTCCTCTCCAGGGAGGTGTGGGGTTGCAATTGAAAGTTTCTACCCTCTATTCAAAAGAGTTTGTTTTTTCTGATGACCAACCCCTATACTGACGCTATATACCCCCAAAATTAGTTTAGGGAGAATCCTCTCTCTGACCCTTGGACCCTTTATATCTAATCAAGTTTTTCATTCCTCACCTTTGGTGGCTAAATCCTTGGCCTGCCTTTAGCTAGAATCCTGTTAGGTCAGCTTAGCTAGAATCCCCATACACTTGCTGCCTTCTCTTCTCAGGAATTTTCCATCCACTGACCCCCTCACCCTATTCCTTGACTATAAATCCCCACTTGTCTTTGCTGTATCAGCATTTGATCCTAATCTCTCTCCCGTATTGCAATAGTCGTGACCCATATTGTGATAATAGTAACTAAAATCTTCCTTGTCATTTTAACAAGTATCAGAATAACTTTTTCTTTAACAATTCAAAACTCAGAAGCCATAAAAGATTGATAAATTCAACTACATAAACTGAATTACAATATACTTGGTCAAAAACATTAGCAAAGTCAAAAGTTAAACTGGGGAAATTGTTTGCAATTTATATCACATAAAAGGCTTATTCTTTATATTTAATAAGCTCTAATATATCAAGAAAAAGAACAATAATCAATGGACAAAGGATTTGAATAAAAGGTAAAAAAAAAACCCGAAAATATGAATGGTTCTCAAACATATGAAAAGATGCTCAACTGCACTCATAATAGGGAAAATTCAAATAAGGATCCCATTCAGGCTAGTAAAGATTTAAAAGTTTGATAACACACAGTGTTGGTGAGGCTGTGGACAAACAGGCACTTGCATATATGGTTGAACAGGGAATAAACTGGTTAAAACCTCTGTCAACTTTAAATAACAAGATTTAGCAAATGTAAGTATAGAGTTTATTCTAGCCCAAAGTTTGAAGATGGCCACCCAGGAGGAGAGACAAATTCAGACTGTCACAAATATACATTTCAATTAGCAGCAGTTACAAGTGTTAAGTTTAGCCTAAAGTTGTCTCCCTCCATATTTTAAGTTTGGCCTGAAGGTTTCTCTGTACTTAGTGAACTGTAACCTACTCTTGTGCCAATCACTGAGTTTTGGCCAAAGGCAGCCAATTGTCCAAACTGTGTTCAAATAAGGCAAACACTGAGCTGTAACCAATTCAGCTGTTTCTGTATCTCATTTCCATTTTCTGTATGTCACTTTCCCTTTTTCTGTCCATAAACCTTCAACGACCTGGCAGCACAGGAGTCTCTCTGAACCTATTCTGGTTTGGGGTAGCCTGATTCCTGAGTCATTCTTTGGTCAATTAAACGCTGTTAAATTTAACTTATTTAAGGTTTTCTTTTAACACGGTGGGTATGAAGAGGCAGTTCCTAAGTTGTTTACCACGAATTTACATTAAAATAACGTAAGCTATTGATTGCCTATACACTGTTCTTTTTTTTTTTTATTTCAGCATATTATGGGGGTACAGATGTTTACGTTACGTATGTTGCCCTTGCCCCCCGCTCCCCCCCAGTCCGAGTTTCAAATATGTCCATTCTTCGGGTGGTGCGCATTGCACTCTTTGTGTATGCATATACCCATCCCCTCCTCCCTCCTCTCCCTCCCCCTCCCCGCCCAACATCCAAGAGATGTTATTCTTATGTGTGCACTTATGTGTTGATCAGTCAAGTAATAGTTTTTTAAAGGTTAGTAGCAATGTTGAATCTTCAGATTGAAATCCTATCAATAAACTTCTTATACTCTGTTACATTAAAATCCATTGGTCTTTCTTACACTTTGAAGGAATCTTTTACCCACACACGATTTCACAGAATCCATATAGTGGCCATTTGGGAACTATTGGCTCACTGAGTTATATATATTTTAAATGATGACATATTCTATTATAGAATATTTAAAATCACATGTGTTAATATCACTACCAACCTTATCAGAAACGTCATTAAGGATAGGAAGCTGCCAATCTCAGGATGGCAAACACAAGTGTTCTGAAATTCCTCAATTTTACTATCAGTTGATTTCCTTTAAGTGAAAGCGTCATTTCATTCAATTCTGAGAAAATGTTTGCCAAATACCTAAGTCTGAATAACTATAGGTTGTCAGTCATTCTCTTAAGTAAAGATGATGTGCCATAAAAAAGCAGCTAGTTCAGTTAGTAACTTAATTGCACAAGTGTTTTTCCTTGAAACAACCATTAGACTTCAGTATGCAGCACAAGTGCCTTATGCATACTCTTTTTCCATCACACAGACTATTAAAAAGATGTGCACTCAAGGGTCAAGATTTGATAAATCAATAATTTTTACTGCTTCATCAAGCACATTCTTAGGTGAAACTGGCTTTTTTTTTAAAAAAAAATATAAACTATGAGTGCATGGTGTCGCAGAAGACAAAAACTACTAGGGTTTAGTGCCTCTGCCTTGATTTGTTCTAAGGGGCCAGCAGTTTTACCTACCACTGTTTTTTGTATCGTCATGCAAATGTCAACACAGTCAATCAGGCAAAAAATGTCTTAATATTGTATGAAAATACTTCTGCCCTCCCAGACCCACTGAGGGTCTCGGGGACCCCCAGGGAACCAAGGACTGATTACATTGTAGCTCTAAGAGGAAAAGAAATCTCCGTCACTCAGATTGTGAACAGTTGGCATACTCACGTGAAACTATTCAGAAAATCTATTAAAGGCTCAGTACTAACAACCCAGAAGAAAATTATTCAGTTTCATTATACTTGCTTGCTTTATTTTATTCAAAAGTTAAACTAACTAATGCCTGTACAAATGGCCATCCTCACAATAAATGTCTTCACAGTGTGCTATAAATTACAGTAACAACTATACATTTAAGTTATACCTATCAAAGTCTTTATTTTATAAGATATATAATAAGATGGACTTTCTCCCTGCTCTCTTCCTTATCCAGAGCCCATCCTTAATGCATCTGAAAAAGGAAGTGTGGGATAACTGAAAAGAGTAAAGGCTCACTCACATCAGCATATGGTATTTCCCATCTTAAAAAACAAAACGAACAAACAGTGCCACATCCCCACAAAACAAACAGAATGAACAAACAAAAACCAAAGAAACTTCCCTTGATTCCACAGGCATATCCAATTATAAATCCATAATTGGAGATAGTTGATTACTTCCTCCTTCCAGAAATTTACTTCGCTTACTTTCCAAATTATTACTGTCTCCTTGTTTTCTCCCTACTCAACTGGCCAGCCCTCTCAGTTTTTACTGGTTCTTCCTCCTCTCTTTAACTTGTAAATGTGATTTCCCAGGGCTAAATCCCACTGTATGTGTGTGTGTTTCTGTCTCTCCCTCTTTTTAGCTCTGTATTCTCTCCCTGGTTAATCTCACCTGGTTCCATTATCTTTAGGTTGATGATTCCCAAATTTCTATCTCTTGTACTGATCTCCAACCCTGAACTCCAGATCTATATATCCTTATATATCTTGTTGTCTACTTAATGATTCTATTTAAATTTCTAAATGGCAACTCAAACTTGACATCTCCAAAACAGATCTTTTGGTGCGTCCCCATCCCCATCTTCTGGATCCTTCCCCATCTCAATAAATGGCATTATCATCCATGCAGTCACTCATACAGAAAACCTAGGAGTTATTCTTGATATTCCTTTCCCCCTCATCTCCCATGTTCAATCCATTAGCTCATGTTCCATAATATATTTCAGATCTGTTTACCTCTCTCCATCTCTACCCCTACCTTTCTGGTCCAAGCCACCACCAACCCTCACCTGGTTTTCTGAAATAGCCTTCTAACTGGAATCTCTGTTTCAATCCTAGTTACCTCCTGTAATCCACTAGAGTAGCTAGAGTGATCTTTGGGGGGAAAAAAAAATCAAATCATGCCACTTTCCTGCTTAAAGCATTCATTCAATGGCTGCCCTGTGTATTTAGAATAAAACTAAAACTCTTTCCTACGATCTCTAAGGCTTCATACAATACACTCCCTGGCTACCTCTGCCCCTCAACTACTGTGCTCCTGCCACATTAGCCTTCTACTTGTTATTTGAACACAACAAATTCTTTCCTACCTCAAGGCCTTTGCCCTTGCTATTCCCATGGCCTTAGGGAACTCTGTGTTCCCTAGCTCTCTGCATGGCTAGCTCCTGGCCATCATTCACATCTTAGCAACAGTCACTTCCTCAATATGGCTTATTTGACAACTTTATCTAAAGTAGGTCCAGTTATTCTCTATTATATCACCTAATTAATTTCTATCACAGCACTTATCACAATCTGAAATTATCTTCTTTGTTTACTGTATGTCTCTTCCCATTAGGTTATAAGCTTAATGAGCTAAGGATCTTCCTTTTTTTTTTTAAACACCTTTATTGATATGATTCACATACCACATAATTCACTCATTTAAAGCATATAATTCAAATTTGCCATTTTAACCATTTTTAAGTATATAATTCAGTGGCATTAATTACATACACAATGTTATGCAACCATTACCAATCTATTCCCAAAACTATCACCCCAAACAGAAACTCTGTAACCATTAAGCAATAGCTCCCCCGTTTCCCCTTTCCCCCAGACCCTAGTAACCTCTAACTTACTTTCCATCTCTACGAATTTGCCTATTGCAGATTATTTCATATAACTGGAATCATACAATATTTGTCCTTTTGTGTCTAGCTTATTAATAAGGCAGGGATCAGGGAGCTTGTGTGTCTTATTAACTGCTCTACCCATTGCACCCTAACTCAGTGTATACAGCACACAGTAGGTGCTCAAAAAAACACCGAGAAAACTATTAGGTTATTAAGTATGGAATGTCCAATTTCCTTAAGTACTAAGTATGACAGTTGATATCTCTGATATTTCACTTTAACACTTCTTGTTTTAGGTTTGGCTTGTGATTATCTTTCAAAGATTTTTTTAGAGCAATTTTTATGAAACTATGGATAAATCAAAAATTTGTGTTATTTTTGAATATGAGTTCCATCATGGAACCAATGCTGTTCAGACAGCTCGAAACATCAACAAAGTGTTTGAGAAGGATGTGGCTAATGAACGCACAGTATGTTGATGGCTTTAGAAGTTCCGTTCTAGTCATTTTAATTTGGAAAATAAGCCACATGGGCAACCTGAGACCAAGGTGGATAATGATAAGCTGAAAACTGTAGTGGAAGTCAATCTATCTTAACCTATGCATGAATTAGCAGCAAGGTTTGACGTTACTATTCCAACAATATTGGACCATTTGAAACGAATGGGCAAAGAAGCTGGATAGATGGGTTCCACATGAATTAAACGAGCGTCAGAAGACAAATTGTCTCAAAGTTTGCCTTTCTTTGCTGTTACAACATAAAGGCAAACAATTTCTACACCATACTGTTACATGTGCTAAAAAATGGATTCTTTTTGACAATTGCAAGCATTTGGCACAAAGACTGGATAAAGATGAAGTGCTGAAACACAGTCCAAAACCAAATATTCATAAAAAAAGCTAATGGTATCTGTTTGATGGCTCAGCACTGGTATTATTCACTACAGCTTCATGAAATCTGGTCAATTGATTACAGCAGATGTCTCCTACAACCAAATGGATGAAATGATGAAGATGCTTGTGATTAAGCAGCTGAGATTGGTCAACAGAGACAGGCCAATCCTCTTGCAAGACAAAGCTTGACCACATGTCACAAAACAATGCTGCTTAAACTACAGAGGCTGGACTTGGAAACACTCTGTCATCCACCGCATTCACTAGACCTTGCACCTGACTACCACTTCTTCCAGACTTTGGACCACTTCTTGTAAGGAAAAATATTCAATTCTCAACAAGCTGTGGAAAATGCCTTTTGTGATTTCATCGCCACTTGCTCTCTAGGCTTCTTTGCTGCTGGCATACTGTTAAAACGTCAAAACTGTGTCAATAGTTTAGACACATACTTTAATTGTACTGCTTATTTGAGATATAATAAATTAAACTTTTGATTTGAAATCAGACATTTCACATTTAATGACCTAAAATAATTAACCAAATTTTAAGCAAGTCACTTAACAGTTTCTTTTTTCTTTTTTTCTTTTTTTTTTTGAGACAGAATCTTGCTCTGTCACCCAGGCTAGAGTGCAGTAGCATCATCATAGCTCACTGTAACTCCCAACTCCTGGGCTCAAGTGATCCTCCTGGCTCAGTCTCCCAAGTAGCTGGGAATGCAGGTACATGCCTATGTTGTTTAGGCTGGTCTTGAACTCCTGGGCTCAAGCTATCCTCCTACCTCAGCCTCCCAAAGTGCTAGGATTACATGTGTGAGCCACTGCACCCGGCCTACACTTAACTTTTTTCAAAATTTATTTTTTTATTGTATATATTTAAGGTGTACAACATGTTTTGAAGGTATACATGATGTTTTGATATACATACACATAGTGAAATGATTACAACAGTCAAGCATTAACATTCATTTTTCTGTGCCACAAAAACACCTAAAATCTACTTTCTTAGCAAATTTTCAGTATATAATACATCATTACTAACTATAATTCTCATTCTGTATATTATATTGCTAGACTTATTCATTCAACATAACTGCAAATTTATACTCTTTGACTTACTTCTCCGCCCCTGCCAACACTGGTAACTACCATCTTACTCTGTTACACAACTATTTATTCAACTTTTTTTTTTAAGATTCTGCATATAGGTGAGATCAAACAGTACTATTCTTTCTCTGTCTGGCTTATTTTACTTAGCACAATGTCCTCCAGGGTCATCCATGTTTTAGCAAATGGCAGTATGTTGTTCTTTTTAGAGCTTTAGAGCCATTGTGTGTGTATGTGCGTGTGTGTATGTACATACTTTATATATAAATTTCTTTACCTATTCAAGTCACTCAACTTTTCTAGATATGTTTCTTTACTTGTGTGATGGTGCTATATCATTATTCATTCATTTATTAAACATCTCTTCAGAACTTAGCATTTCTGGCATTGTTAATGGAATGCTTGCTAATAGAAATATCATGATGTACAAAATAGATTATCTCTGCTCTCAAGGAACTTTTAGTTCCTTTTCTATCTGGGGAAGTCACCTTCTTTGATTTGGTTCATTTTTAGGATGGAAATATATAGAACAGTGAAACGCATGGAAGTAAGGGGACCTCTGCCAAGCCTATCAAATTATGTAATATCACGCCAGAGTGGCAGATGTCACAGCCAAACTGTCTTCAAATCCATTTCACATTATCTGCCATTTTACTTTGCAAGGGTTATGATGAGGATCAAATGAATATATATGCATGTAATTTACAAACTATAAAGCTCTCTACAAAGGTAAGGTGAAAGTTTTATAATTTTTGTTATACTACTTTTTATGCTCTGAGAATTAAAAGCAAACTACTGTGATCTACACAAATTCTAACATAACATACTTACAAACTTACTGACAATTATGGCAGGATCTGGTTTTTAAAATCAATGTCAATTACACTGCACCTGAACTTTGGCAAGCCCATTCCTATAGCATCACACACTGACCAACAAGGAAGGCTATTTCCAACCAAAGGGGCTGGCACTTGACAAATGTTAGTAAATGGTGCTGAAAACAGGCATTTTGCTTTATATGCTTTCTATACCTAATCCAGCACACACACACACACCTTTAGACAGCAGTGACACGAAGAGGGCAAGCAGGCCCTACCAGCGCTCTCAGCTCTTCAAACAACACTTGAGGATTTCTACTTGAAGGCCTGTCTTTCTAAGCTTGTGCTTTCAAAACTTGGGCTGGACTGATCCCAAATACTGAAGTAACAAATATTGCTAAGTTCTGTCATTTCCTCTACCAAAAAAGTGATTTTACTACTACTTCAGGTTATGATGAAAGGTCCTATTGACTATTCAAATCCTCAACCAAGTTATGGATGCAGTATTAAATGACTTCACTCCTTTTTCTCTGGCACTTAAACACATGCCAATGCTTTCATCCACCTCCACTAACGTGGCTTATAAATTACTGAGGTGAGGCCATTTTAATAGTATGATTTGTTCACATCTCTAGAGATGGGGTACAAATGAGACTGCCTAAGAAGACAAACTCTCCTTTGACAACATGTATTAGTATATCGTATATAAAAATAAACCTTCAAAAGCTGGAAATATCTTATTGCTATAATACTTGGTTAGAAGCCATAATAATTAATGGTTCTTTGATTTGTTACAAATCAAAATGTGAAAAAGTGATGGTAGTAAGGTCAAAGACAAAATGAAACCTTCTCCAAGAAATAGCAAGAGATGGACTAGACAGAGCAGAAACAAAAAAAGTTAAAAGGTCACAAATTTGCTAAAAGTTTCTTTTTAAATGCTCAAAAGAAGATTCCTGAATAAATTCTGAAATATAAGAAAAGTCTCTTTTTAAGAAGTTTATTGACCCTCCTTTTAAAATTGTAAAAATAGTGATGAAAAAAAGAGAGCAAGAACTTGCTCCCTATAGATTTAGAGTGGTTAAACCTATTGATGTTATACACACACACACACACACACACACACACACACACACACACACTTCCTCAATTTTCAGAAAGAGTATAAAATTGGAAAGGATATAAAGCTACTAGAAGCAATCCATTTCTTAAACAGATGAATAAAACTAGTTCAACATATTTGTGGTCTTGGTTCAGTTAAGAATAAAGTCAGAGGCCACTTGGGAACTGCTTCCAAGTAAGGACCAAACAGATGCTAGAGCTAAGAGTATGATGTGGAGGTCTGACTTCCCTAACTTTTCCACTGATCACGCTCTCAAAGCAAGCTAGGGCATTCTTAGCAACTCTTTAAATCATCCTTTTGTATTCCTATTGTACTCTTGAGAAGAAATAAGTGTCTGTGTGTATGTGTATGTATGTCTGTGCACATATGTGTATGTGTGTGTTTGAATCTGGGATTTATGAGGAAATCCAAGCATTTCGGCAAGAGCAGGTTTCACCTTGAAGCTTCTAACAGCCTTCCAACCTCAGGACCTATGTGCCTAGAGCAAGAAATACAAAATAGGGGCCCGGCACGGTGGCTCACGCCTGTAATCCTAGCACTTTGGGAGGCCAAGGCGGGCGGATTGTTTGAGCTCAGGAGTTCGAGACCAGCCTGAGCAAGAGCGAGACCCTGTCTCTACCAAAATAGAAAGAAATTAATTGGACAGCTAAAAATATATAGAAAAAAAATTAGCCGGGCCTGGTGGCGCATGCCTGTAGTCCCAGCTACTTGGGAGGCTGAGACAGTAGGATTGCTTGAGCCCAGGAGTCTGAGGTTGTTGTGAGCTAGGCTGTGAGCTAGCCACGGCATTCGCTCTAGCCCAGGCAACAAAGTAAGACTCTGTCTCGACAAAAAAAAAGAAATACAAAATAGGGCAAGAAAAGAAGTTCTGAACTCAGATCAGAACTTAGTTCTGTTAAATGATACCAATATTACTCTCAGACTCTGTACCCTGTAGTATCCATGTGTTCTTTCCACCAAGGCTGACTTCACTGGAGATATTTTCTAACTTTGTTACTAATTTACCTCTTCCTTAATGCAGTCTTATTAGTCTGGGCATTTCTCGACCAGTTCTGTCTAGGCACTGCCTTTTCCATGGTATGACACAACTGTGAACAGCAGAGTGTGAGCTAAGTAGCCTTGAAATTAAAGTACTGTTTCTTTGACTGAAATACTTATCTGCCAAAAATGGAGGGTGGGAAAGCATCAGTTGTGGGAAGAATGGCACATGGAAAGGTGAGTCATGAGCCAGAAATTGCGAGCATGGCTGCCTGCCTGGAGCTGTAGTGGAAGTAACAGTCAGTAAAAGCAATGTGATTGAGAGGGCAATGAGCATGAGGTTATGAAGCGAAGGATTAATTGAGGACTGCAAACTAGAAATCTGACTCAATTTCAGAAAAGGATAACAACCTTAATAGAAAACAAATTTTTAAAAACCCACCATTAGACTGAGTTTGGTTCAAGGGAAGAAAGGCAAAGATGACACTATATGGAGGGGTAATTCTAGATTGATCAGACATGAATAAAGGAATTGTTCAGCGAGTCTTTAGTTTCATTTGGGTAGAAGGCAACTCAGGCTCATAAAAACAAAAGCATCACAAATCTTATTATTTCTATAAAACTGAAAGGTCTGGGGATACAGCTGATAGTGTCTTCGAATAACAGCCAACTTGTGGATATTCATCCATGTGATGCTCCAATTGGAAGGATGTCCAAATAAAAACGAAAAAAGCATTTGTTATTTATAAAAACAAAGGAAGCTAGTCTTTCTTTAAACCAGAAAATTTATGGAACATCTACCTCTTGAAGTAGAGCCAAAAGTGCTAAAGAAACGCTACATATTTCTTTCAGGAAAATATAATACAAACCCAGGCATCTAATAGTCTTACTACGGCATGTGGAAAGACATTATTCAAGTGAGATACTAACAGATGTGATGCTGAAAGCGTGACAAAATCCAAGATGGGCTGGAAGGATCATATGCTTGGTCTTTTCCTTTGGGCCCTGAATAATAAAGTGAGGAGACCATGAAGGACCTGCAAAGGCACTTTTATCGCATAAAGAGCAATGTAAAATAAGTCCCTAGAAGTGGTCTAAGAGAAGAAAGTTATTACCAGTCAAGCTGAAGAGGCAAGAGATTATAAAGCTCATGCATTCAAGTACAGTCTACCAGCAAGTACAAACACAAAAAAGGGATTCTGAGTTTAACAGGATTCTGATTTGTACCCATTGCTTCACTGCAGTCATTATAATGGCACAGAAGACAACTGTGGCCAAAAAAGAACTATGTATTACTAATGCGTACTACTTATTTAACTAGTTAAATAAAAGGATCAACTGTAGTACATATTATAAAGAAAGTGAGTTAGCTATCTAAGGAAGTAGGTTGCATGTGGGAAGTAGGAGAGGAGTGAATAAGAGTTACTTACCTGTGCTATATTTTTGTTCAGAAGATAGACACCATAATCAAATTGCAACTTCTCCCCTCCTTTTGGATACAGTGGAAACCTAAGAAAGATAAAGAAGGATCAGAAGTTTTCCAAAGTTCAATAAATACAACCTCCAAGTTGTTGACAGAGGGTAAAGTTTCTTAGATATGGCACAAACATCTGAAGAACTGGACTAAATCATTTAGTTACAGTCACTGTAATCTACTGACATCTTCCTACTATGAATCAAGTCAGAACAATGGCTGCCTTCTCTCAAAGGAAAAAGTGAATAGGTCACAAAACAAGGGACTAATATGTAATAAAGTGATCTACCAACCCCAAGGAATTAAGGCTACCTGTTTCTTATTTATGTATCATGAGCTTGCCACCTTAGCTAAGATTAAGATCCCCAAATTTTTTCCTCTAATATCTTGGACCTGACATCTCAACTCCTCCTAAATGAGAGAGAAAGATTAAGAAGAAATAAAAATCAGACTTAGAAACAATATATAAGATTTCTGTTTCTTTTAAGGCGGCCAGTAGTACCAATATGAGTCAAAATTCATTCACATTTACAGTGATGGCCATTTGGATGCTACTTCTCCAAGGCAATGTGCTCACGCCAAAAAGCTCTTATTAAGTGCCTTTTCATTTTAACCTGCCTCACTGAAGTAACAAAAGCATGAGATCTGGATCTTCATAAAGATGAAGAGTTATTTTAGGGAATAAGCTTCCTACACCTATTTCCCTTTCCTTACCCCTGCAAATGAAGAAGAAAAGGTTAGAGCATACCTATAGTCTAGCCATTTTTCTGATTCTCAAGATCATGTATAAATTTTACCTTCTGAAACAGATTTTTCTACAAACAGATCAATCACTACTGAGATAGAGTCAAGAAGAAAACTTCATCTTCCTTAGTTCTGCAATATACAATTACTCTCAAGAATAAAATAATCTCATTGAAATGAATGATAGATGACAATTACTGGATATTCTTAATTTCAATTGTCTTTTAATTGCCTGAGAAAAGATACATTCCATAAAGCCTGGAGGATATTGTTTTCAAGCGAAAATAAAAGAAAGGAAACAGAATTTAAAAGCTTTATATTAAATTCTCTAGAGCTGTTGTTTATATAGTATCCAAAAGGTAAATTTTTTGCACTGTAAAATTATAGGCACTGGGGAGTGAGTAAGGTCATGAACTGTACTTATTCTCTGCTAAAGGAATACCAAATGCTTCATACACTCATCGAGAAGATATAGCTTTGTATTTAATTGAAACAGTAAAAATAAACTAGCACATGTGGTTTGGTCTCAAATTGAGATGCATAAAAATGATAGCATAGCAAATTCAGGATAAGCAAAGTGCAATACCAGGCTTTTGCAAGGTGCCTGGGAATCATTCAAATTCATATAGAGTAGCTTGCATAGAAACTACATATTTGTAAAGACTTAACGACAGGGATACTTTAGAGGAATCTACTATAGGTCCAAAGTTCTGTATTGTGCAATTGTTATTCTATAAGCCATCACATGTAGACTATCTGAATAGCCCTTCAAACCCATAGCTATCTCCATTTTCATGTTATAAATCCAGAAACTGTTTCATACGTTGGAAGGGTAAATTGAGATCAGCATATATTGAAAATCAAGTCTTTACATTCCTAAAAAATGGATCTTACAACATTTGACTTTATTATGACTTCATTGGGACTTACTGACAGAAAGATCCACAAGGTGTGTATGTAGCATTAAAACAAATCTGAAGAGTTTTTAGAGCCAAAGATTCAAATACGGCAATGCTAAGACAGATCAAATATTAGAACAGAATTATATTGCTTTGAAATTCTTAATGGGTCACTTCAAGTTGAATAATATAATAGCTTATAACTATCACACATTCATCTTACTTTGCAAAAATACATGGATTTGTAGGTCTATCAAGCAATCTAGAAAAATAGAATCCATTTAAGGCTAAAAACTATTACCATCAGGACATAAGATACAAATCAATGACATTTTAATATAGATGGAAAATCACTTAATGTGGAAGGTTAAACCGTGGAAGGTTTAGCTAAGAATGTGGTCATTCAAGTACAACCAGAAAAATGTCCATAACACCACAAATAGGACTCATTAAAGGAGTATTACATTAAATAAATGGAGGATGAACTAAATATTTCCTATGAAGACTCAATATAATTTATTACTACACTCAATTAAAATGGCCAATATTAAATTATTTTTCAAATTAAATTATATTCCAAATAGTTTAAAACTTCACTGACTCTACATAGCCAAAAATATCAATGAATCAGAAAGCAATAAATAGATTATGTGTGCTACACACACATAGTGTGACATACTGTCACTATTTTTTTTTTTTTTTGAGACAGAGTCTCACTCTTTTGCCCAGGCTAGAGTGAGTGCCGTGGCGTCAGCCTAGCTCACAGCAACCTCAAACTCCTGGGCTCAAGCAATCCTTCTGCCTCAGCCTCCTGAGTAGCTGGGACTACAGGCATGCGCCACCATGCCTGGCTAATTTTTTCTATATATTTTTAGTTGTCCGATTAATTTCTTTCTATTTTTAGTAGAGACGGGGTCTCGCTGTTGCTCAGGCTGGTCTCGAACTCCTGAGCTCAAACAATCCACCTGCCTCGGTCTCCCAGAGAGCTAGGATTACAGGCGTGAGCCACTGCGCCCAGCCGACTTACTGTCACTATTACTGACACCTGATGGTGAGGAGGTGAGTGGGAGAACTCAGACCACCTATGGGAGCCCACCTTTATCTAGTATAAATAATCTTATCATTGTGAACTATCAAGTTGGCTTAGGTCAGTTTGCAACCCTTTCTTTTTCCAGTCCGTCTCAGATTATAAATTTACATTCACTGTGTGATTATTTGGTTCATGTGTGTCTCCCCTGGTATACTGCAGGCTCCAAGAAGGCAGAAACAAGTTGTATTTTGTCCCTCTTTTGCCTCTGTGGTCAAGTATCTAAGCACTGTTACTAGTAGACACTCAATAAATATTTGTTGAATGAGAAAACATGATTATGTGAAAAGATCTGGAGCTCTTTAGTACCCAGCAATTTCAATATGAGTTAAGAATTATGACATGACTACCAAAAAAGCTAATATGATCCCAGGCTGTTTTAATAGAAGCAGAGCAGCTAAACTGGGGAATGTGTTAGTGACAGCTATTTGTACTAGATTAGACTATACTGAGAGACCTATGTTCAGTTCTGGGAGTATTTCACACGAGTATAGAGATAAATAATTATAATCTTACTGATAGTTTATGTTTACAGAGAACTTTTGTAACAATTTCATTTGACTACAAAAGGCATGAAGTGGAGTGGAGTAACCCAGTGTTTTTATTACTTAAAAGAAACTGATTTGCCTTGGTCACCTATTTGGTAAGTAGAAGAGACATGACCTCAATATTAAGTCTACAATGATGGATTCAATATTCTTCCTATTGTCTCTAAATCATTTAGAGATATACACTGGGGATGATTAGGGGAATGGGAGCCACAGCACTGAGAAAAATGGTTAAAGGAACCAGAGGTGTTTAGCCTGGAGGCCAGAAGTCTCAGGGACAACAAATGGAGGACTTTCAGAGAGAAAAAGACCTGGATTTATTCTGCATGTCTCCAAGAAGGGAGGATCAAAGTGAATGGTATGGAAAATTGATTTCACCACAGAGTTATTCAAACTCCAAAAGATTTGGGTAGAGGCAGACAATCAGAGATGGGCAACAAGTAAATAATGGACATGTATTCAGGGGGTGTAGTGGGTTGAAAGGTGTCCTCCAAAAAGATTTGTCCATATCCTAATGCCTGGAACCTGTGAATGTGACCTTATTTGGAAAAAGGATCTTGGGATGAGATCAACCAGGATTATGCAGGTGGCCCTAAATCCAGTAAATATCACTGTTAAGGAATATGCAGAGGAGAGACAAAGAGAAGAGGAGAACGTCATGTGAAGATGGAGGCAGAGATTACAGTTACACAGCTACAAACTGGGCAATGCCTGGAGCCACCAGAAGCTGGAAAGGGTGAAGAAAGGAGTGTGGTCCTGCTGATACCTTGATTTTGGACTTCTGGCCTCTACAACTTTGAGATAGTAAATTTCTGCTGTTTTAAGCCATCAAGTTTGTGGTAACATACAGTAGCCCTAGTGACTAACATGGCAAGAGTCAAATACCGGATTTGATTGTGCTAGATGACATTTAATATCTCCTCCAATTGCAATACTCTACGATTCTGAATACGTAAAACCAAAAATACTGAACATAGTTTTCCCTCAGGAACCAAGAAAGCATTTTAAGACTATATAATGCCAAAGGGTCATCATGATAGTTATCAGCTAAGACTGCAAAGGAGACCTACTAAAGTAGTGGTAAATGATGTGCCAGAAAAAGAAATTCATATGTATAGGCTGAGAGTAGGAATTTTTAAAAACTAATTCATAGATATAAATATACCCACAGAGATGTAATGCATGAAGAATATGACATACTCAACTTGGAAAAAAATTGTAAAAGAAACTGATTTTGAGTCTTTACAGCTTTAAAAAAATAAAATTATTATAAGCTCTACGCTCTCCCCACCAACCCATTTTTACAAAGGATTCCAAGCTGGTGATAGTTTCTTGATTTCACCTTCAGAACCTCATATCCAGATCTAGTTCTTTAATGGCAACTGGAGATGAGAAATATGGCTGCTGTTAATTCAGAAATTTTTACTGTACATAGTAGGATCACTTCTGCCCACTGTATTTGTAGAATACGTAACAATACATGTTCAATATGTTCTGAGGCCATCACTTTACCTCAAATTCAACATACTTTCCCCTGCTCAGATTGGTTTTTCATCACAACATTATCCAGTATTCAGACTTAGAATGACATTCAATTTTTACCTACCTTATTTGCCTTTTATATAGGCAGTGATTCACCAAGTTGACAAGTCATTATCTTTCCATTCCCACTGCCACTGTGGATAATTCTTTCTTGCGGGGGGCTGTCCTGTGCACTGCAGGCACAGCATCTCCTGTCCTCCACCCACTAAAAGTCAACAGCACTCCATCCCCAGCTGTGATAACCAAAAATGTCTCTAGACATTGCCAAATGTTGTCTTGGTGGGAGGGGAAAGGGGATAAAAGTGCCTCAGTTGAGTACAACTGGTTTAAGCTCTTATCAATTTGATTGCTACAATAGCTTCCTAGCCAACATCCTTAATGTCAATTCATTCTCCATATCACTGCCAAATTGACTTAAGGCAGCCTAGTAAGTTTAAAAGTTAAATTACAACAGAAAAGACAAAGTTTTTCTAGTCTTAGCTCCATTATGTACTTACTTGACATATAAACTTGGGTAAATCATAACTGCTCTAACACTCAGTGTTTAAGCTGTAAAGTGGAGAAACTATCATCTTTCCTGCCTCCTTCACAAGTATCTTGTGAGGATAAAACAACACCAAAGATTGAGAAAGTACATTGAAAATGCAAAGCATGACATAAACATAAATTATTTTCTCTTAAGTTAGGCTTCTTATCATGTTACTTCTCAGCCCTGCTTCCTAATCAGTTACTGTTTTTTCAATTCCTCTGCCTAGCTTTTAAGGCCTAAGTGATCTGACCTGTCTGTCCGATTTATTTGCCACCTTTTGCTCAAGTGGTTTCCGCACAGTATCACGAACACACCAAGTTCATTTCTCTTTTGCTGTCTTTGCTCACTTCTTAGAAATGCCCTTCTTTCCTTCCTATCTAAATACTATTCCATCCTTTATAAGATCTAGTTTAAGTTGCCACATTCCTTTTAAAATCCTCCTTGACCACCCCAGGCCTCACTATTCTACCTTGACCTTCCTTTTACCTACTTAATGGCTAGAGATTGGTTACTTGTTTCCATAGTTGTTCATTTCATACTTTGGTGGCAAGGCATTAATTCTCCTACACTTCATAATTTACATGTGCACAATTCCTGTTCTTGCTGCCTCATGCTTTATTTGAGGGCTACGTCACATTTAAAGAAGTAACCAAAATAAAATTGGAATATCTGCTAAAGAACATAAAACTCATTTTAAAAGACATTTTCAATGTTTATTTTCCAAAAAAAGTCCCCCTAAAACAACTACAGTAAATCGTGAGTCATCTATGGTATGCTTGGGGTTCAGAAATTGGGATAGACTATTACATTAATGCTATTGGTATGACCTTCTCCTGTTAGGAAGTTTAGAAGACCAGTCTTTATAACTGGTGGGATAACCTACTATCAGGAGGTTTTGGTTGGCTTTGCTAAATTTTTTTTAATTTTTTTTTGAGACAGGGCCTAATTTTGTTGCTGGGGCTAGAGTGCAGTGGCATCATCATAGCTCACTGCAATCTCAAACTCCTGGGCTCAAGCAATCCTTCTGCCTCAGCCTCTTGAGTAGCTGGGACTACAGGTATATATCATCATGCCCACCTAATTTTTTTATTTTTTGTAGAGATGAGGTCTCACTCTTGCTCAGGCTGGTCTCCAAATCCTGTCCTCAAGGGATCCTCCCACCTCAGCCTCCCTAGCATTACAGGTAGAACCACAGCACTCGGCCTGGCTTATTTTATTTTATTTTATTTATTTATTTCAGGTCGGCCTGGCTTTGCTAAATCTTAAAGTTAATGGACTACAAAGAAGCAATTTAAAAAACAAACCACAGCTTCCGGTGTGGCCGCCATCGGGGATTCCAGTCATGGCTCTGCGCTACCCCATGGCCGTGGGCCTCAACAAGGGCCACAAGGTGACCAAGAACGTGAGCAAGCCGAGGCACAGCTGCCGCCGCGGGCGCCTCACCAAGCACACCAAGTTCGTGCGGGACATGATCCGGGAGGTGTGCGGCTTCTCCCCCTATGAGCGGCACGCCATGGAGCTACTCAAGGTCTCCAAGGACAAACGGGCCCTCAAGTTCATCAAGAAGAGGGTGGGGACACACATCCGCGCCAAGAGGAAGCGGGAGGAGCTGAGCAACGTCCTGGCCGCCATGAGGAAGGCCGCGGCCAAGAAGGACTGAGCCCCTGCCCGGCTCCCTGCACAATAAACCTTCACACACACACACACACACAAAAAACCAAAAAAAACAAACCACACTCAAGTCCTCCAGGGCAACAACAACAACAACAAAATAATTGTGAAAGAATTTTAAATGTAAAATGCCACCAACTTGCTATATACATCTAATTTTTTCCCTGTGATCAGGAAAGGGAACTGACTGAAGATTATAGATTCATACTAAATTATTCAGCTTTAACATATGGACAAAGTAAAGCACCTGGTAGAGTAAAAGGGATTATGTTCTACTTTGTCAAGATTAAAAGAGAAAAAAAAAACTTTCACATATTTCTTCTAAGTTGTGTAGTATCACTGAAGCTTTAACTATAATTCATTGCAAGTTGACAATAATACAATAAAACCATAAGGCAGGCCATAGGCATATGAGATGGATAAATGGCTAGCTCTTCACTGGAGACTGAAAATACGTGAGCTTCTGTTTTTATGTCAAAAAGTCACATTTATTCATTAGCCCAAAATTAAAAATTTAAAAATTAGCCACTTTCAAAGAACATTTCCATTTTCATTTACCACTTGCTATTCTAACTGTATTCAAATTATTTTTAAGTTTCAATTCTTCTTTGCTTTAAAAACTTTACTCTAAGGACCATTTAACATTCCCCCATAAGTGATATCTCATTTTAAGCATCATAACTAATTTAAAGTAACAGAGAAAATAGATATCCATTGGTCTGGGCTAAAGTTACGATTCATGAAGAGCATAACTAAGAATGGACATTTACTTCCTCCTTTTCCCCTATAGTCAAAGTGACCTTTGAAAAATCAAATCTGACCATGGCACCCATTTTCCTACATGAAACCACTGAAAGAAATTCCACTGTACTTGGAATAAAATTTAAACTACACAGAGTAGCCTACAGGGCCTTAACTGGTCTAATCCATTGCTACCTCTTTGGCTAACTCTTTGGCTACCTCTTTGGCTCATATCATTCTCTGCCTCACTACACTCAAGTCATGCTGGCCTTCTTTCTGTTCCCTGAACATGCCAACCTTATTCCCTATTTTGGGGCTTTTGAACTTACTGTTCCCTGTTTTTTAAGCATTTTCTCCTTAAACCTTCACAGAGCTTGCTCCTTCCTGCCATTCAGGCCTTTGATTAAAGTGATTCTTACAGAGACCACCCCAGGTCACTCAATCTAAAATCATTCCTCAGAAATACTACGACAAACAGATTAGACTAAGAGCAGCCAGGTGTACTAATCAATTTTAACCAGATGTGATATAACAGGAAGCACCAGTAATGCCTAGGAAGTATTCTTGCCAAAAAAAATTGAACCTGAATATGATCACCTAAATTTTTATCTCAAGTTTACAGGACATGCAGGGGAAAGAGAAACATATTAAATAATAACACAGGAATGCAATCAGCAAAATTCAAAACGTGGGGAATTCTACAGGAAACTATAGAATAAACTTAATTTATTCAAAAGGAAAACAACGCAAGGAAAAATACAAAAGGAGACAACCTCCAGATTTAAAGAAACTCAAGATGTGGAGCAACTGGAACTCTTATACATTGTTAGTGGGAGTGTAAAATGCACACACTATGTTAAAAAGTCTGGCAGTTACTTATAAAACTAAACATACACCTACACTATGATGTAGCAATTCTATTTCTGGGTATTTACCCAAGAAAAATGAAAACATTTGCCCACAAAAATATCATGTACAAAACATGTTCACAGCAACTTTATTCATAATAGTAAAAAACTGAAAACAACCTCATTAGGAGAATGGATAAACAAACTGTGGCATATTTAAACAGTAGATACTATGCAATAAAAGGAAATCAACTATTGATACACACAACATGGATGAACCTACAAATATGCCAAGTGAAAGAAGCCTTACACAAAAAAAGTTCCTATTGCATGCTTCCATTTATGTGAAGTTCTAGAACTGGTCAAACTAATTTATGATTGAACAATGGTTATCTAGGGGGCCAGGGAAGACAGTGATTTCTTGAAAGGAGACACAGGGAAGTTTCTGGGGAGATTCAGTGATCTGTATCTTCACAGGTGTTGGATTGCACAGATATGCATCTGACAGAACTCAAAGAATAGTTCATTTAAGATGTATTTCATTGTATGTAAATTTTAACTCAAAAGAAAAAAAAGAACCATAAACAAATATTGAGCTCTGGTTAATCATATGCATGATGAAATATTGGGGCAAAATGTACTGATACTTAGAGACTGATCAAAATAAGTAGGTTGACAGATAAACAGAAGGATGAATAAATGGAAAGATATGTAATGAAGCAAGCACAGTACAAGGTTAATTGTAGCATCTAGGTGGTAGATACAAGATTCTTTCAGCTTTTCTGTAGGTTTGAAAATTTTCATAACAAAATCTTGGGACAAAATATAAATAAATAAAAAGTTTAGTTGAAGTGATAAGAGAAAAATAGAGTGTAATAGAGAATGGCAGTCTCCAAACTTTTTTATTTCATACCTCTGTCAGTAGAAAATTGTGAACACATGCCCCATTAATTATGTAAGCAATAAAATATTTTAATAAATGACATACAGGTATTATAGTACAAATACATTATAAATTATAAACCAAGTAGAAATTAAGATGATGATATAATAAATAAAAATGGAAATGCTTTAAAAAAAGACTTAAGAGGAACTGTGAGGACTGTTTAGATTCTGATTTTAAGAAATCAATTATAAAAAAGGTCATTAAAGAATTGGAGAAATGTGAACACTGATTAATTATTTGATGACATTAAGGAACTCATATTATTTTTTAAGTGTGATAATGATATAGTCATGATGTTAAAAAAAATCTACCTTTTAGAGATACATAGTGAAGTATTTACAGACAAAATGTTATGATATCCAGAATTTACTTAAAAATAATCTACTGGGATGAAGAAAGTAGAAGGGATACAAATAAAATAAGATCAATGATTGTTTCTAATTATTAAAGCTGGGTCATAGGGTTTCATTTTCTCTACTTTTGTATATGCTTAAACTGTTCCATGATAAAAGTTAATTAAAAAGAAAAAAGAAAATCATAGTTCCTTGGTCTCTACTACATATCTGTCTCTCATTTGTTTGGGGTTTGTTTTCTCCAGCTAGAATGTTAACCCCAAAAGGGCACAGATTTTTATCTTTGTTGTTTACTACGGTATTCCCAGTATTTAGAACATTGTCTGCTATAGTACAAAAATTCAATAATTATTGAATAAATGAAAGCATTTATACCACAATTAACTCCCATACTATATCATAGTCTTATCTAAACTTCATAATTATATTTCTCATCACACATCTCATATGTGTCCCATATGCATTTCAAATTCTACATGTTCAAAATTAAGAGTAATTATCTTATCTTTCAAATCTGCTTTTACAACATGCCATGCAAACACCAATCAAATAACTGTACTATTAATGATATCAAATCTACTTTTTCTAATTCTATCCACCTATATGCACAAGCTAGAGAGTTTTGGTTCCCTTTGTCAAGAATGACCTTTTCTCTATTCTCACTTGGCTAATTCTTACTCATCCTTAAATAATTAATCCAGGTATCACCTATTCCAGGAAGCCTTCTCTGACATCCCTGAGCTAAGGGCTTTTCTTTTCCTTTAGAACCTTGTGAATACTTTTGTTATTCACATACCTTATAATGAAATAGCCTGTTACATGTCTATTTTAAATATTTTCAGATGAAGAACAATACTCTTGTAGGCCCTAGCATATACATTCTTTTGTTAAACTGAATAAAATTATCTTTGATGATTCTTTTTCTCCTACGTCTAATTGGTTAGAAAACCTCACTTCCAATTTAACAAGTTAAAAACAATGGCCAGGAACTGCTAAGTACAGATGATGTTAAAATAAAGTTAGAGGCTAGGGCAAGATATCGAGTGTGAGGGGCTAAATTCTGTAAGTAGAGAGATGGGTAGGAGGAACCAGAGAAAGAGAAATGATTAATGCTTGGCAGTTTCCTAGAGGTAGAAAATTTAAAACTAGTTTTGAAGAAAGTAAAGGTCAGAAATTTGAGATGAAAGAACATTAGAAAATTACAGTAAAATAACTAATTCAACCAATAATTTATTTACTTGGTACCAGGGACTCTGATGAGCACTGGGCAAATAAGGCAAATATCATTCTTCTTCACTCACTTTTTCATCAAATAGTTACTGTGTAATCCACCTTGTGCTAAGCACTGCTCTAGGTGCTGAGCTAACACAGTGCACAAAACAGAAAAAAATTTGTTCTCATGAAGCTTACATTTCAATGAGGGAGATATGACAACAGAAGGTTCACTGAGAAGGTGACATCTGAATAAAAACCTGAAGGAAGTGAGAAAGTTTTGAAGCTATCAGGCAGGGGCCCTGAGACAGGAATGCCTGGTATATTCATGTTGGAGGAACTGAACGGAGGTCAGAGTGGCTGGAGCAAATGAGGGGAGAAGGAACAGGAGATGAGGTCAGCATTGTAACACGTTCAGACAGTGCAGGGTCTGGTAGGAAACAGTGAGGACTTTGGTTTTTACACTGAGTGACGGGAAGCACTGGAGGGTTTAACAGCTGTGAGAATAAATTACAGGAAAGCAAGAAAGGAAACATGGAGAAGCTACTGCAAAAATTCAGACAAGACAGTAGTTTGAACCAGGATGATGGCTGTGGAGGTGGTGAGAAATGGTTGAATTCTCACATTTTGAAGATGGAGTCAACATGATTTGCTGACAGATCTTACATGAGATGTGAGAGGCAGAGGAGTCAAGGATGACTTCAAAATTTTGGGCCAAGTGACGGAATGGAGTTGCCATGCTATGATAGAAGTACAGATGATGTTAAGATAAGCAGCTAGAGGCTAGGACAAGAAATCGAGTGCGAGGGGCTAAATTCTATAAGATTAGGCTGTAAAGGTCAGCAGGCCCCAGACTGTGCAGGGATTTATAAACCACAAAAAATCTAGACGATAGCCTTTAGGATAATGGGAGGATATCAAAACATTTTTAAAGCATCAGTATAACAGGATTGGGGTTTATATTTTTAAAGAACACTCTGGCTACAGTGTGGTAAATAAAGGAAAACAAGACCTGGTTTTGAGGCTGTTGCAATATTGCAGGCCAGAAATGATGACAGTTTTGATTAGGGTTTCCAGTACTAGAGGGAAAGATATGTGAATAGATTTGAGCCAAAATTTGTAAACTGAAAGGATTTTGTAGTGGATTGGTTGTTATAATGAAGAGAGAGAAGGAATTAAAGATGACCCTTTGGTTTCTTGACTGAGGAACTGGACAGACACTGGTATCTGTGAATTGAGATACAGAGCACTGGAGGAGGAGTAGGTATATTACGTGTAGTATAATATGTATATTATACATATATAAAGTATATTTATTGCATATAAATAGAGTTAGGAGGGAATTTGGGGGTTAAAATATCAATGAAGGAATTTATAAACATTTAGATGGAAACCAAAGTCATAGGTATGAAGGAGACGGCCTAAAGAAATCATACAGAAGAAGACTGCTTCAGAGTCTTCAGAATATCAGCAAAGAATGGGGAAATGAAATGGAGCAAGAAAAGCATGGTCAAAAGATAGGAGCAAAATGAAGAAGTGTCTCATCAGAAAAGCTCAGAGAAAGTGTTAATCTAAGAAGGAAGATATCATTAATAGTTAAATGTTGCTGACAGGTCAAGCAAAATAGAGACTAGAACCTGTCTATTGGATTTAATTATGAAAGTTCATTGGTAGATAGCTCTGATAATATGGTAAATACAGATTTAAACAAATTAGTGGGGGATAAATAGGCAGACTGGTGTGGGTTGAGGAGTGACCAGAGGTGAGGAAATAAACATGATGAGAAGCGTGGCATAGGAAGAGGAGAGCTCAGCCACTGGAGGAAACGGTGAAGCACTGCAGAGAGGATGTACTGTGGTGAGAGGGATATGCTCTTTATCCTACAGGTGAGAGTACAGATGAGTCTGTCTTAGACAGCAGGAGGGACAACTCTTTCATCATAACAGGAAGGATGAAAGAAAATGACCACTGTGGATGCAGTTTATTCATCCAACAAACTTTCAACGAAAAATTTGTTTCAATGAAAAATTGGGGGAGGAAGTGGCAGATTAGGTAGGGCTCTCTAGATCATGTCAGACAATGGGCTGATCTCTAAGAGAAATAGCAAAAGGTGGCAAATGTCCCCACAAGAGAATAAAAAGAACAGCGATTGTCTTTTCCTCCTCCTTTGGGGGAAGAAAAGAGAGAGAAAATATATAATGGGAGATGATATGTGCTAACCAAAAGAGACTAAATTTGATATGGCAGGTAATAAAATGCCACCCCAAAGTTTTTAAAGCAGAAATCATGTAATGAAAAGATTTACATCAGAATATTCTCTTTGCCAATATTAAATACAATTTTTTAGAGACAGCTGTACTAAAAAGAGAATGGAATTTCAGGGAATTAAGAATTTCAGATAATTTCAGTAAGGTTAAAAATAATCCCTATTTTTTTAACTTGGTAAGTTGCAGGGTTGTGGAAATTGTTAAAGAACTCAATATCAATTTCCTTATAGAAACCTTCCAGTTTTTCCATACCCCTTTTGTAACTGTTGAAAAATCGTCTACAGGCAAATTTCAGTGAACAGAGCAAAATTAAAGAATGGAAACCATGTCTTTTTTAATAGTCAATTTTGTAAAATAAAAATTCTGCCAAGTAAATCAAAATCACATTCCACAACATTAACAGCCATCCTGCGTTTGCCTGGGTTTAACAGCACCTGTTTCCCACAAAAATCTGTAAATGTTAAAAAAAAACAAAAAAAAACCCCACACCTATAATTAAGCATGCAAGGTGCATAAATACTTGGTAATGCCAGAAGATATTTCCATCTGGAACATAAATTTGGAAGAAAAGCTATTCACCATTTTAAATTTCTAAAGACAACCTTTCACAATGTGCGCATATATTAATAATATACATTTGCTTAAATATATCAGCACGCCTAATGATATATTCTCTATAAACTACATCCTTATACAGTGCTGGGGACATAGATGCTCAATCCTTTGTATCAAAAATAAAACACCTATTTTGGGGTTAGAGAAGGAGAAAAGCAAAAGGGGTATTCAGGCGTAATAAGTTAAGGCTTTGAAGTCAGAGAGGCAAGGGCTCGGATCCCACCTTTGTTATTTGCTTGTGGGGTGATCTAGACTATCCTACCCTGAACCTGTTTCTAAAACTCTAAAAAGGGTTTAATAATATTAATCTTTCAGGATTGCTGTGAAAATTAAACGAGAAAATCTATGATCCAACCTCAAATATATGCTAAATTTATTTGAAAAAAAAAATCTATGACCCAGCACAGTTACTAGCATATAGTAGCCATTCAATTATTATTATCGTTAATAAGGATATGTATGTTTTATTTCCCTCCTCTTTCCCCCCACTCCTATCTGTAAGTGCTTCAAGGAGAGAGATATTTTTTTCATATTGTTGCCTCCTGAAATTACAAAGCATTCTTATGAACACATCACTTTCTATCTATTTTATTTTTTATTTCATTTCATTTCATTTTTTGAGATAGAGACTGACTCTGTCACCCCAGGTAGAGTGCAGTGGCATCATCATAGCTCATTGCAACCTCAAACTCCTGGGCTCAAGCGATCTTCCTGCCTCAGTCACCCGAGTAGCTGGGAATACAGGCACGTGCCACCATGCCTGGCTAATTTTTTCTATTTTTGGTAGAGCTGGCATTTTGTTCTTGCTCAGGCTGGTCTCGGACTCCTGACCTTAAGTGATCCTCTTGCCTTGGCCTCCCAGAATGCTAGGATTACAGGCGTGGGGCCACTGTGCCCGGCACTACCATTTATTATAGTTGTCCATACAAATGTCTTATTTCCTCAATTAGAATGTTTCCTTGAGGACACAGGTGTTAAGCTCAGAGTCTTATTCACAGTAGGTATTCAATAAATATCTGCAAATGAATGAACAAACAAATGAATAAATTAAATAATTAATTAAATATTGAATGAGAAATATCTAAGTGACATATAATCCTTTTAATTTCTGTGAATTACAAAACACAGGAATCAATTAGAAAGATTTCAAGATTCAGAAATATTCTCATCCTTCCTTCTGTCTTAGTTTTAATACACCTAGACAACCAACTTTTATTTTTAGAAAGTGTTTTGAGTTTTGCTCAAAAGAAAAATTCTTTGGTGGAGAGGAAATCCCAAGTTACAGGATGGTGTTTTCTGTGAATTAATAGCAGGTAGAGCCGTCTGCCATTAGAGGAAAAGCCAATGAGCACTGCCAAAATGACAGCAATAACAATGATGATGCTGGGTTGCATTCATGGAATATTTATTATGCATCAGGTATCACACTTAGCATATATTATTTATGCAACTAGCAATTGTCCTCTACGCACTATTATTAAAGTGTCCATGGTCATACAGTCTTTTCTAATATACTCCACGAAGGGCCACCAATCCCACTCCATTCCACCTCAACCCTGCCCCTAGTTTGGATTATTTCCCCACATGTGCCCTCAAAGAACTCTATACCATCCTTAACACAGTATCTTTCACACTGTATTGTAATTGCTTGTTTATTCCTTTGAATCTTCCACAGGAATGTAAACTATGAGCCTGACTCTTGCTGATATTGTATCCCAGTTCCTAGAGCACTGTGTCTGGAACATATTTGTCTATGGAATGGAGAGAGGAGTGAATACATGCGTGAAGCGGCGGAGCGAGAATTCCAACCCATGCCTGACTTCTAAGCCTCTGTTTTTTATTCTATGCCATGCTACCTCACAAGTAATATCCCCATTTTGTAAATTTGTATTATTTTGTAAATTTCATTTTATTCAAGATTTCTATAAAAATTATAGAAAGCAGTATTCGTAGACCGGATTATTAACACTACCAAATTCATCAACTGATTTGATAAGCTGGCACTCTGAAAAATCACCAAATCTAGCTTTTATGACAACATTTTGGGCTTAGATGTAAGTCAGAAAGGCAGAGATTGTCAACACCAATAAAGTTCAAAATGTAGACCTCATTAAAGTTCAAAATGTAATTTCTAAAGTCCTATTAACATTACATATATTATTACTTTGTGGATTTATATAAATAAAAGTAGATAAAAGATTTGAAAATAAATCCACAAGTTTTTGAAAAATCTACTTAATTCCACCAAATCAATTTTTCAATAACTATGTACATAATTCTATTAACTACTTAAGTTTTAAAAGCTAATTCTAGACCATCAACCATAAAGCCTAAAAACTTTTACCTGCTTTCTGGATGTCAAAGCTCAAAATTATAAACATAAGTTAGCTAAAGTCAGTTTTCTAAAGTGAATATGCTATCTAGAAATCCCATATATTCAGAATGTATTTGAGAAAGACATATTTCAGTTACGAAACTGCAAAGAATCACCTCAACTCATCATCTTACCCAATTTCAGAGCACAAAAAGAGAATTTAGAGGCCCCTGAGTCATTCTGTTAAGTATGGACTTCAAAGGAGGAGGAAACTCCAAGGATCATTAATATGACAGCAACCAGTGCAAACATCTACATTGTCATAATCAATCTGCTTTAATTATCAACAAGTTTTTACCATTTCTGACCAGTCATTTAGAGCTGACCTCTGACAAGTACTTACAAGTCATTGAAATCTAATTTTATTTTATAGTCTCATATTTGTTATTGGGCTAATCTTTACCTGTTCTACATCACACAACAGCTTAAATATTTGAATGGCCCAGCAATAAATTTCCATGATCCCCCTGGGTCATTCAGATGTTAGCTGTTAAGTAAAGCTAAAAGGATCTAGGCTTCATAAATTTCCTTCAGGGTCCACATTTGCTCTTACAGGCTAGGCTTTCAAGCCCAAACATCTTTATTGCTATGTGCAGTGATTTATTAACTCCTCCTTGTTTTTATCCAAAAAGATCAATCACATATGTATCAATAAGCCAGTGTGCTGGTGACTGCTTTTTATTGTACATATAACCACCTGCCTTTAATACAAACTTGTGTCTAAAGCTTTTTTAAGTGCTTGCTGGATTTTAACAATCTTCACCTGTTTCTAATTTGGTATAAAACATATGGTTTAGCTCTGCTATTTAGTTCTAAGCCAGCCTTTCCTCTTTTGGACCCAACAAAATAAAAGAAAACAAATCCAGGGCACAAAACTCTAAATTTGGAGGATGTTACACACATACACACACACACACACACACACACTCTCTCTCTCTCTCTCTCTCTCTCTTTCTCACTCTCTCTCTCTCTCTCTCTTTCTCACTTGCCCAATTACTTCTGAAAAGCATTTTCACAAAGGAATATTTTATAGTTATGAAATTATTACACATTTTTAAAAAATTGGATGTGTCCTACATTACTCTTGAGGGTTTCTAAAAATTATGTTCAAACTGTGAAAATGACTGTTTCATCTTAGCACCTCAGAAAAGATAACAGCTATATTTAGCTGCCTATAAGATCAGAGAACAGAGTTCCTATCTTCATATTCAGGAATTTACATCTGGTCAGGTGAAACCTAAATTTTCTTTTCCCTTCCCTTATCCTTCTCTAAATTAGACCAAAAGTTTAAGAGGCAGGGTGCCAGCAGAAGAGAACCACAATCTATCTCAGCATGGTAAAGTCAATACTAAAATTAAGTGTCTGGGTGATAGAGCAGGGAGGAGAAAATCCTCAGGAAGAAATGACTAATAGAAATGTCTAGGAAAGGCAGAGAAGTCAACACAGCCTCCCACAGCTCGACTAGAGTTCTTTCCTACACACATCTCCTTTTCCAGTCAGAGTGGGAGCTGACAACACTGGCCACAGCTGGCATTGAATCTCCTAGTCAAATTCCTCTCATCCTTTGAGGCCCAATGCAAATGCTCTACACCTTCTGAAGCCTTCCCCTAGACTCAAAACAGAAATAAGGTGCTTCCATAAGATTTATCAGTATTTATCCATCATTTGGGAGCATGTAATCACATTGGGCTTTGTTTTACAACCATGTATTTATACGTCTGTCTCTTGTACAATGATCTTACAGAGCCGGTATTGAATAAATGTTCCCTGAACTATATTGTTGGTTTACAAACAAAGATTTTGTATGAAGTAAGCCACAACAAGCACACTTAAAAAGTTAATGCTTAATTTTATCAAAACAATACACATATATGGTTTAAAAAGTTAAATTGTTTTATAAGCCTGATAGTAAAAACATTAGTTCACATGTTTATTAGCTAAAATACCCTAGGTCTATCTCAATTCCTGGATCTCAGAGCCAATTATTCTCAACACTTTAAGCTGCTTTTCCCCCCTAGTATTTACTCTACATGTTTCTAATTAATATGTTTATATTCCCATTTCTTGATTCTATGGTTTTAAAAATTATCTATTGACAACCTCCTGGGGAAGATGAGGATACAGCTCTCTTACACATTGCTTCCTTCACCTCTCCCAAAATATCCACACCTCCCCCTCCTCCCAACCTCTCAGTAGGGTCAAGACCATAATTTCTGGTTAAATCAATATGCAACATTACTGTATTATAATCATGGAATTATTATTTTCAGCAGAACCATATAATGTTTCATATTTATATTTTAATTCCTTTAAACTTGGTTTTCCCTGGAGTTAATAACTACCTAGTTTTTTCATTTGCTAAATTTTAATGTACTTCTCACTAATTTATTAGCAAGCTTCCTGAAAGCAATGAAAATTCCCTCTCAATGTAGTTAAATCCATCAGATAATCTATCAGTTTCACTCTTTTTTGGAGCCCTTCATCCTTTTGCTCTGTGGGCCAGTTGCTCTGTGGGCTGGTTTTCTGATTGCCATTCGCTTCTCTGCTGTGTTGGATTCCTTCTTTTCCTTGAATGGTATTTTCCTTTTGGCTTACACCCTCGTGTTAACAGAGCACATCCTCCAGGATCTCCCTAGGAAAGGTGTCCATATAGATTTTTTTAAAGGACTTTCATGTCTAAAAACCTATTGACTGACAGTTTGATAGATACGTAAATCTAAATTATAAAAATAATTTTCCCTGAAGTACTGTGAAGGCATTGTTTCATTGCTTTCCAGCTTTCAGTGTCGCCTTTGAGTAGTCAGATACATTATGATTCCTATTCTTGTGTGTGTGTGTTTTTTTTTCCTCTGCAAGGTTTTAGAATCTTTGCTTTACCTCCAGAATTCCACAATTTCATAGTGATGTGCCTTAGTATTGGCCTTTTAAAATTCATTGTGCTGGGCACTCACTGGGCTCTTTCGATTTGAAATCATGTCTTCCAATTATCAGAATTTTTCTTATATTATTTCTTGGATAATTTCCTACCTTCCATTCTGTTTCTTTTTTGCATTCACTGCTATTTAGATGTTGGATCATCAGATATTTGAGGAATTCCTCCAATTTCTTATCTTTTTTTTCCCCTATTTTTGATCTTTGTCTTTGGCTTTTTTTCCCCTAGGAGATTTCCTCAACTTTAATTTCCAACCTTCTGTTGAATTTTTTAAAAATTCTGTAATTTTAATTTCCTAAGCTTTGTCTTTTAACGAATATTCATTTTTATGCCATCTTGTTTTTGTTCTTGGATATAGTACTTTCCCTTGTCTCTTTGAGGACATTATGAGTAGTAGCCTTTAAAAAAAAAAACTTTTGCTTTTTATTGATCCCTATATTCTTTCCTTCACATTTCTTTTTTGATTATTTTGGCTTCTATATTTCATGTGAGAGGTCTCCTCAAATGTCTGGTGACTTCTTGGCTGACCATTAATTTTTAAAAGTGAGGAACTAAAAAGCACACATATTGAAAACTGTGCCTGGACAGGACTGGTTAAGAGGCAGGTGTTACTCTACGATCATTAGCTGAGCCCTGGCAGTTTCATTTGTGGAAGTGCGATTGTACAAAGCTATAGGTATTTTCTCTTGGATCAGTCCGTTTTTTCCACACCTTGTATAGATATTCACTTAATCCCTCTTTTTAGCTGGCACCTCTGCCCTCAGTTATGCTAGCTATCTCTGAATCCAGGGTTAGTCTGGTTCAACTTCTTAAGAGTAAAATTCAAGTTTTCTGCTGGTGTAGGGAGAGGTAGCTGCCTGAGAGAGAGATTAGCAGCGTATGGTGACTTCTAACACAGACTTCCAGACTACCCAACTCATCTTCAGTGACACCTAGCCTCTAATTCTGAGCTTTTCTGGATTTTTTCAGTGTGAATTAATTTGCTTCTTACCTTTACTCCTTGTAGGCTTTTAGATTTCAGTTTTCTAGCCTGCTAAATCAGTTGCTACTCCTCTACCTGTTGTCTAGTTTCTACAATTTTGTTGACATCTCTTTTCTCTGGAGATCGCCTCTCCTGTTCCTTTTGTCACTATGGGATTTATGCTTTTAAAATTTTAATCACTGTACTGTTATTTTAGTGGCATATAGGAGAGAAAAGATAAGCACATCCGTTCAGGTGGAAGTTTGAAGTTCATTATTAATGATTAAAATAGTAGCTTTCTTTGCTTGTTTC
Organism: Avahi laniger; assembly: GCA_963575035.1. NCBI lineage: Eukaryota > Metazoa > Chordata > Mammalia > Primates > Indriidae > Avahi > Avahi laniger. Next base: position 37,898 of record CAUYSK010076657.1, read on the forward strand.
CACATCAGGCTCTGTGTGCTGTGCTTTACACATATTTAATTCTTGAAACAATCCTGTGGCAGAGACTGCTGATTGCTCCCAACATCCATTCTCCTCTTCTTCTGTGGTTAACAGAACCCCTGAAGTTTAGTAGACCACCCAGAACAAACACATTTCTCAACCTCCCATGGAGGCTGGAGAATGCGGAAGTCCTTGGAGGAGGGAAGGGTACCCATTTCCCTGCTGGCTGCATAATGACTGACATCTCAACAACCATCTTGACCATGAGCACCATGCACCAGGAATGGCAGAAACCTTGAACCAGATACCCTATTAATTTTGGTCAAACTCATTTCTGATATATTTTCATATAATTGGCTAATTTTCCTAGAGTTGCAGTAATGTGTATGGCATTTCTGATAATGTCAAATAACTTCCACCAAATCCTTCTTACCTAATTGTTATTCTATGTTTTCTCACTATTTCCATTTTAATATTTATGTTTTAAAATTCAGTGTATTGTATTAATACTACCTCTATTTCTTTGCTGCAGATCTAGTGTTATTTTCATACTTTTAGTTAGCCATTATGGGCCAAAGCCCTTCTATTTGGTTACTGGCAGACAGCATGTGATAATGCATGGGGGAAAAGAGATTTACAATATACTGCAATGGATTATTTCAAATTAAAAAACAATTTTAAAGAAAAATATTACAAATAATGTTATGACAAATCACTGTAGCATAAGGCATAGCTAAACAAGGTATGTATATAAGTATGTACAATTTATTCAGATCTTTTATGTCTTTCATTATCATCTTTATGATGTTCTATATTTTTCTTTGATAAACGTCTTTCACCCTTTTTATTAAACATATTGCTAAGTACTTATATTGACATTGTGTTCATTTTCTATTTGGTTATTGCTGGAATATAGAATCTGACTGATATTCCTGTTGATCTTATATCAAAAAATGTGCTTGATTTTTTAATTCTAATAGTTTCAAGTTCTCTCCCATTTTCTATGTAACATTCACATCTGCAAAAGACAGTCTGTCCCTTTTTTCAAATATTTATTCTGAATCTCTTTTTTTCATATAATTATATTGGCCAGGACCTCAAGTATAATGTTTTACTGCACAGCTAATAACTGGCATCCTTTATCTGCTTTCTGCCTTTAATGGGAATACTTAAAAAGTTTCACCATTAAGTCTAATGCTGGCTGTAGGTTTGTGGTAATCATCTTTTAGCATTTTAAGGACATTCCTTTCATTTTCTGCTTTGCAAAGAATTTTTATAACAATTGCTACTATATTATTGGCCAGCATTTGAGGCTTTAGCATGTGCCATATATATTTTACATGTATTGACTCATTTAATACACCGGATGAAATGGGTGTATTCATAGTACCCTATGAAATGGGTACTATTATTCTCTCCATTTAACATTGAAAGTAAAGCATAGGGAGATCAAGTAACTTGTCCAAAGTTGCACAATGTATTAGTTTTCTATTACTGCTTTAAAAAATAAAATAAATTTAACAGCTTAAAATAATACCCATTTACCATCTCATCTTTTCTACAGGTCAGAAGTCCAGGACCAACATAGCCGGGTTCTCTGCTAGGAATCTAAGAAGTCTGAAATCAAGATGTTAGCCAGGCTGTGGTCTCTGTGCAGCTGAGGATCCTTTTCCAGGATCATTTGGGTTATTGGCAGAATTTAGCTCCTTGTGATTGTAGGGCTGAGCTAGTTCTCTGCTAGCTGTCAGCCATATTTCACTCTTAATTGTCAGAGGCCATCCTCAGGTCCTAGCCACATGGCCCCCTCCATAAGCAGTTCACAGCATGGCTGCTTGCTTTCTTGCAGTCTAGCAGAACATCTGCTACTGCCTCTTGGCTCTCAAGGGCTCACTTGATTTGGTCAGGCCTACCTGGATAATCTCCCTTTATGTTCACTAAGCATCAAATGATGAGGATTTTACTCAATCATGGGAATAAAATCCTATTAGAGTTGTCTCTCAGCATCCATGGGGGATTGATTCCAGTACCCCCGTGGATACCAAAATCCACAGATGCTCAATTCCCTGATATAATGGTATAGTATTTGCATATAACCTATGCACAACCTCCTATATACTTTAAATCATCTCTAGATTACTTATATTTAATATAATGTAAATGCTATGTAAATAGTTGTCAGATTTTGTTTTTTAATTTGTATTATCTGTTATTGTTGTATCATTTTTTATTGTTTTATTTTAATATTTTTGATTTGTGGTTGGTTGAATCAGTAGATTCAGAAGGCTGACTGTATATTCCCAAGTTCTGTCCACACTGAAGGGGAGGATATATAAGGCATGTACACCAGGATAGTAGGAATCTTATGTGACATTTCAAATTCTGCCTTCCATATACACTAAATATTAATAACAATCTGGATTTAAACTTGGGCCACCTGGTTTCAGAGTTTATGCTCCTAATCGAAATCTACATTGCCTTTCTAATAAGTGTTCAATTTCATTGAATTTTTTTGCATCTATTGAAATGACGATACGATGTTTCTCTTAATCTGTTAATGGGTGAGTTATGTGGAAAGCTTTTTAATATTGAGCACTTTTCCTCAATTGCTAGATTCAGCTTGCATACATTTTGTTTTGCATGTTTGTATTTATGTCCATCAATGAGTTTGTCTATAATTTTTATTTTTTCTATTGTTATAGGTTCTTGCCTTCACTCAGTTTTTGACCTAAGTATTCTTTATTTTCTGTTAACTAACAGACACATTAACTAATTTTTTTTCCCCAGCAGTTTCAGTATTGGTCAAGATACTCATGTTACCATACTCAGGAAACAGATCCTATTCAGTTTTCCCATTTTGGGGGGATCAATTTTGTTGTTTTATATTTGTTTTTTAGAAAGGCCATTCCGGCTACCTTTTAAAAATTGTTCACAGTATGTTCCTATGATTTTTCAATCTCTGCTATATCTGTGTCTTTTTTGTTCTTAATATTGTCTGTATTTTTTAAACTCAGCTATTACTTTTTGAATATTTCTTCCTTGCCATTCCTAATTTTTATTCCTAGGGTTCCTACTAGATATATGTTGATACTGTCAGTCATCCTCCATGTCCCATGACTTCTTTAATGCACACTTATGTGTGAAACTCATGACAGTGAACCATGGTATTTCTAATTTAATGTTTTAACCTTTTAGTTCATTGGGTAGCTTTGGGTGGATAAACACTATTGCTCCTCTGCTTCAATCTTGTCAAACAGGTCTTGATTTAGCATATTTTTATAGGAGTGAGCACTAAACACTAACTAGATATTCTCAGCAAAGTAATTTTTAAGTTGGCCCTAAAACTTTAAAAAGTACTTTTTAGTCAATTATTGGGCCTTTACTCTTAATGACAAATTGCCCCTTGAGTCTGGTCTCAAACCATCTATCAACCAACCCCATCTTTCTCTGCTCAAAATCAGACTGTACTTCTTTCTATCCCTAAGGATAGCAATGCAATGTGTTCATGAGACATGGGCATGCCAGGTAAAGAAAGTAGTGTTACTGAATAAAAGGCATGAAACAAGGTGATTTTTATCTCTGAAACTGAATAGTAAGCTTAGATAATATGCTCACTTTCTAAGTATACTCTGTAAAAACATCTAGCATAAATTCTATTCATATAGTAGACATTCACTAGTATTTACAGAATTGATAACGGACCATTTCTTTTAAAGAGAGAAAATAGTTTTAATTGTTGTTATTCTTCACTACTATATCACAAAGACCTAGACCAATGTTTGTCACACAGTATGTACTAATCAAACATTTGATGAATACACGAATAAACAGGTTCATTTGTGCATTTATAATTCTGATACTATTAACCTTGATTTTGAATTAGCATTTGAGAACACAAAATTGAGTTAAGTATCTATTCCAAATTACACACTAAGAAGACAGTGTAGGTTCCAATAAAAATGATGCAAAATGGGAAAGGAAACTTCTTCCAATGAAATGTGACCAACCTGCATCCTCTTAGAAAGGAATACTATCTATCATTTTCCCATGGAAATCACTGAGGGAAAATAACTTGCTATTTACCAAATTTCTTTTCAAACAACTTATGAACCTCCCATTTTGTGATTTATACAGTAACCACAAATATAGAAACCAGACTATAATAAAGAATTCTTATATCTCTCACATAGAACATTATTCAGCAAATTCAATATTAGGAGGTGGCTTCTTAAAAGTTTTTCCTCTTTAATTAAATTTTTAAAGCTGGAAATGACAAAATTATGCACTACACACTCAAAAATAAATACTCCCTGTATGGAATATCTTACAACAGAAGTTGTCCCAATAAATTCATCATCTACACATTTAAGAGTTTAAAGTATAGGTGTCAATCAAACTCCAAGAGACCTGCCACTTCTCATTAGCTTACCAACCTTATATTTATACAAATTAAAATAATAAAATGCTTCAGTTACTTATTGGTGTGTTTAATTAACTTACAACAGTAAATTCCTATAACTAACTACAGTTAACACTTCTAGTATTTCATCACTAGACTCTCCAAATCATGAACCTGGGAACCTGGGAGCCATCATTTATATTAATGGGAGTTACTAACAAGCATCATGGGAAGAATTAATTCTTTTGTAAGTCTTTTTAAAAGGCTTCCAAGAATATAAGTGAATAGCACTCAAAATTCTAGGCATTATTAACACCAATCCTTGCTCAAAAGGAAATATGGAGAACTGCTACTATAAATTTAAAACCAATCAAGAAGCAAGAACTGGTATATGAAAATGATATGAATTATGAGAAAAGTAACCACCCGCATCAACCCTATGTTAACAATAAGAAGCTATGTACACAGAAACATGTAGTTAGTCTTTAAAAAAAGTAGCTTTTAAAAAATGTTAAAGAAAATAATGTTGCACAGAAAAAAAGACTTGAAAGGGATATAGTACAAAAGGATAGAGCCACTTTAAAAAATTAAATATTAGTTATATAACTGTGGATAATTCCAAAACAGAAGAGGTAACTAAGAGATAATTTGATTAAATATCTGTATAATATAGACACAATAAATATTTCTAGAATGCATATACGGAAAAGTTTTTTAGGAGTCTAGTATATAACCAGGAGTGGGGTTGTTAGGTTGAATAGAGTTGGTACAGATTTAACTGTATTGTTAAACTGCTCTATGAAGTAGAATAATTGAAATTCTCAACAAGGAAAGGATTAGAGTTTCTTTTCTTCTATATGCTCACTAAATTTGGTACGAAATAGATATTCTAATTTTGGTGACTTTGATGGATATAAAAAAACCATATCTCCTTCTGGTTTTAATTTGCATTTTCCTGATTACTAGGAAACTAGGTGAGGCTGAATATTTTCCTTATGTTATTAAATATTTAGGCTTTGTTTTTTTGTAATAGCTTCTTTATATACTATGTTCATATTTCTATTAGGTTGATTGCTCTTTTACTTATTGATATATAAAGACTTTTAAAAATATATTCTAGATCCTGAACTTTGGTTAATCAATGAATTATAAATTATCTTTCGATCTGTGGTTTGCCTTTTCATTTTGTTTATGTTTTCTTTTGTTATAAACGAGGTTTTTTTTTCTTAAATGAAATCAAATTTATGGACCATTTCTCATATTATTGTCTGTGTGTTTCTGTGATTTATTTAAGAAATCCTTTCCAAATTCAAAGCCAAGGATTTTCAAATTCTAAAAACCTATGGGTCTCATTTCTACTGAAATAAGATTTAAAAATTCAACTAGAAAGGAAAAAGATTAATGTTGTGACTATGTTCATTTATTCAGTGTACAAATATTTACTGAATGACTATAATTTGCAAAGGTCATTTTACATAAATTCTCTCTTTTATGACCCACATTTCTGTGAAGCAACTATCTTTGTTTTTCAGATGAGTATACTAAGGCTACAGAGGTGAAGTAAACTGGTTCAAGGTGCACCTGATGCCAAAGTTCTTTCAGGAGTGAAATGGGAAAGCCATGGTTTTTCCTTTCCTTAGTCAGAATACACAATTACTATTATTTAAAAGCCAATGTTAGATGGTTACATGTGGAAGTACCTCTATGTTTAAGTCAAATTAGTCATATGTTTATTACAACCAATTTATGATCTAAAACATGTTAAACATATATTCCTGTGCTTTGAATAAATGTATTTCATATTAACTATTTAAAGCTAATAATCTTTGAAAAGTATTTTAAACTGATGAGAACAGACAGTACATTTGATCTTAGTCTAAATGCCGAGAAGATATGAAAATAACTTTAATATTTACTTAGACTAACGATTAAATTATAAACTTATCCTTCTTTTAATCTATGCCCAAATGTAAACTGCTGAGCAACTTAAAGTGAATTCACTTACGGGGCAGTGTGAGAAACTGGAGGCTTTGGTCCACAGAAGGTGCAGTATCTGTTTTGTGCCAGTGTATATGTCCTTCTGTTGCTTCTAGCCTTTGCTTGGACAGCTTCTAATCCTATTCCATACTCAGCAGCTCAGATGTTTAGCGACCACCTCCTCAAGTATGCCTTTGCTGGCTACCTCCAACCTAACCCTGTGCTCATCTCTAACATGGCCCTAATTGAAGTGGGGTGGAGAAGAGGCCAAACCTCCAGCAATCATCCCTCCGCACAAACACCCAGTCTAACAACTAACCATGCAAGGAAGCAACTTCAGAAGAACCAAAAATCAGGTGAGTGATCATAGTGCCTGGTTTTAACACTATATCTAACATGGCCATTATTACACTGAGAATGACTGTCTGCTGACTTGCTGTCCATTCCTTTCCATTCAGTTTAGAAGTTTGAGTAATTTTACCTAACACCAGCATCTTGTGTAATGTACTAGTCCTCAATCATGGATGACTTTCTTGTGATGTAACTTTCCTGTAATTTAACTCTCTTGTGACTTAACTATTAAATATATATGAATTAAATGCCATATCAGTTTTTCATTTTCAAGGAATCAGAGAAGAAAAACAACTATTAAAACAAATTGATCATTTAATATGATTCAGAAATTACTTTTGATAATCATCTTTATTAACCGTAAATCATCTAGGGTAGAGGTATTAAAATATGGCAGTTAACAGAATTATCTGGATAAAAGAATGATATATATTTGTTTTACAATACTACTATTATCCAGGATAGAAGTGTGGTAATCCTTAGAAAATTGTCCAGAGAACTTTTATAATGAGATGCTTTTGGGAAGTTAAAATAATTTCACACCTACCTAAAAATAATTTTCTTACTCTTTCCATCATTTATTTTTTTCAGAAAACCAAAATATTCTATAAATCACCTACTGCAAACTCTTTGGCTTGATGTAATTACCTTCCTCTCCCCTATTCTTTGCCTACCAAAAAAATCGAACATATAAGAATTAAAAGAAAGAGCAGAGCTACTTTCAATGCAACATCAATAAAATAAAGTCTTATTTATGAAAGTAAACAATTCATATAACAATGCAAAGTATCTATGTGTCATATGATAAATATTAAAAGACTGCAAAAAGCCAGTCCATGAACCAACTGGGGAGCTCACTGATGCTCTGGGGACCTTTTGTTGAGAAACACTGATCTCACATATTCTAATAATGTAACAACACTGAACTCACAACATAGCCCACTATTAACTGAATATATTATTCCTCTGTCCCATCCCCCCCAAGCATTATACTGAATCTGTATTCTGATTTGAGTACGTTGAAAACTAGAAAAGCAGTAAGTTCAGGTTGGGGTTACATGTCAGAGTCATCTGGTTTTCTTTCTTATCCCACTGTCCCATTACATTAACCGTATTTTAATTTAGTTGGTTGCAGAAAGCTGAGATGACAATAATACTAGAGAAGACTTCCCCATCCAGATAATAACATCAGCACTATAAAAGCACACTTCATTAAAAACAACACACACAACAATATACTTCCAAGTGTCAGTGATGAAATAGCTACGCAATTACTTTTGACTCATTTTCCACATTTCCCCTCTCTCAGTGGAATGCCTAATCTTCATAAGGTGTTCATTTCCTGTCTCACCCAGCAACCACCTTCTGCACTTTTATTTTGTTGATCTCTCTTGCCTGAATTTCCATGGGGATTCCTCATTTTAAAACAAGTTCTTTGCTCTCACTCCTGAACACAACCCCATCAGCACTGATGTCTGTGCCTTGGATTACAACAAGTACAGAAGTTAATAGCTTGCCATGGTCCTAAGGGATTCTGAAATAATGATTGTCCTGAACAGAGCACCTAGAGTTAAAACTAGGGGCCATGGTGTGGAGTTTCGTATTACCTAATAGCATTTGCAAAAACTGAACATCCCTTTTGCTCTCCTAATTCAATTCAAGAACTATTTATTTTCTACACAACATAAGTCTTTCTGCAAGGCATGGAAGAAGTTTAATCCTGAGTAAGATGTAGCTGAAAATATTTCAGACAAGAATAAGACAACTCAAATATACCACTTGCATTACTGAACTGGGCTGTTGTGAAAATTAAATAAGAGTATATATAAAAGCACCTCATTTCTGAGATGTCATATAGAGAGAGTTGTTCACAGGACTACAAAGTCTGAGAGTAACCCAAATTATGGGAAATCAAGAAAGAGCTTATGAGGAAAGTTTTAGACAGTAATGGAAGGGCCTTATGCACAACTACAATTTTGTTTCTAATGATGGCTAGGGAAGGCATTCCAGATAAATAGAATAGCATGGAGAATGAGTATCAAGGTAGGAAATAATGTGATATACTTGGAGAACAACCAATTGTTCGGTTTCACTAAAGCACAGGCTATGAATTGGGAGGGAACTGGGGATAAGACTAAAAAAGTAAGTAGCAGGCCAGGCTGGAAACTATTTAGTTTGAACAGTCTCTGCACTCCTTTTAAGAATAAGGGCTTCGGCCTGGTGCAGTGGCTCATGCCTGTAAATCCTAGCATTCTGGGTGGCTGAAGCAGGAGGATCGCCTGAGGTCAGGAGTTTGAGACCAGCCTGAGCAAGAGCAAGAGCCTATCTCTACCAAAAATAGAAAAAATTAGCTGGGTGTGGTAGTGTGTGCCTGTAATCCCAGCTACTCAGTAGGCTTAGGCAAGAGGATCGCTTGACCCCAGGAGTTTGAGGTTGCAGTGAGCTATGATGACGCCACTGCACTCTACCCAGAGCAACAGAGTGAGACCCTGTCTCAAGAAGAAGATATTTTGACCTCCTCCCATGAATCACAAATGTTCTGAATGGCATCTAGAATAGAGAATCCTTTCCAAAAGGTTTTCAATTGACTTTACCTAAACTCATCAGAGGTATCACTATCTATGGCAGCTATAGCCTTACAGAACGTATTTCTTAAATAATAAGACTTGAAAGTTGAAATTACACCTTGATCCATGGGCTGCAGAATAGATGCTGTGTTAGCAGGCATGAAAACAACTTTAATCTTCTTGTACATCTCCATCAGGGCTCTTGGGTGACCAGGTGCAGTGTCAATGAGCAGTTAATATTTTGAAAGGAATCTTTTTTTCTGAGGAGCAGGTCTTAACAGGGGGCTTAAAACATTTAGTAAGCCATGCTGTAAACAGATGTGCTATCATCCAGACTTTGTTTTCCATTTCTAGAGTGCAGGCAAAGTAAATTAGCAAAATTCTTAAGGGTCCTAGGATTTTAAGTTGAAGCACTGGCTTCAACTTAAAGTCAGCAGCTGTATTCACCCCTAGCAAGAGAGTCAGCCTATGCTTTGAAGCCAGGCATTGACTTCTTTAGCCATGAACATCCTAGATGGCATCTTCTTCCCATAGAAGGCTATTTTGTCTACATTGAAAATCTGTTGTTTAGTGTAGCCACCTTCAAGAATGAGCTTAGTTAGATCTTCTGGATAATTTGCTACAGCTTCCAAACATCAGCATTTGCTGCTTCACCATGCATATTTATTTTCTGGAGATGGCTTCTTTCTTTAAACCTCATGACCCAACTTCTGTAGCTTCTGACTTTTCTTCTACAATTTTTTCACCTTCATATAATTGAAGAGAGTTAGAGTCTTGCTCTGGATTAGGGATAAGGGAATGTTGCAGCTGCTTTGATCTTCTATCCAGACCATTAAAACTTTTTCCCGGCTGGGCGCAGTGGCTCACACCTGTAATCCTAGCACTCCGGGAGGCCGAGGCGGGCGGATTGTTTGAGCTCAGGAGTTCAAGACCAGCCTGAGCAAGAGCGAGACCCCATCTCTGCCAAAAATAGAAAGAAATTAATTGGACAGCTAAAAATATATAGAAAAAAAATTAGCCGGGCATGGTGGCGCATGCCTTTAGTCCCAGCTACTTGGGAGGCTGAGGCAGTAGGATTGCTTGAGCCCAGGAGTGTGAGGTTGCTGTGAGCTAGGCTGACGCCACGGCACTAACTCTAGCCAGGGCAACAACGTGAGACTCTGTCCCCCCCCCCAAAAAAAAAACAAAAAAACTTTTTCCCTATCAGCAATAAGACTTTTCACTATCTTATTCATATATTCACTGGAGTCACATTTGTCATTTCCTTCAAGAACTTTTCTTTTGCATTCACAATTTGGCTAACTCTTTGGCACAAGAGGCCTAGCTTTTGGCTGATGTCAGCTTTCAATGTGCTTTTCTGATTTAAGCTAATAATTTCTAGCTTTTGATTTAAATTGAGAGACATTGGACTCTTCCTTTCACTTGAACACTTAGAGGCCACTTTAGAGTTATTATTAATTGGCCTAATTTCAATATTGTTGTGTCTCAGGGAATACAGAGGCCCAAGGAGAGGGAGAAAAGTGGGGGAATACCCGGTGAGTGGAACAGTTAGAACACATACACCATTTATTAAGTTTGCTGTCCTACACGGGCGTGGTTCATGGCACTCCAAACAATTACAATGGTAACATCAAAGATCACTGATCACCATAATAGATATAATCACCATAATAGATATAATAATAATATTGGAAAAGTTTGAAGTATTTTGAGAATTACCAAAATGTGATACAAAGAAAGACACGAAGTGAGCACATACCATTTGAAAAATGGCACCAAAACATTTGCTTGAGGCAAGGTTGGCACAAATCTTAAATTTGTAAAAAGTGCAGTATCTGTAAAGCTCAATAAAACAAAGCATAATAAAACAAGGCATGCCTATAAAACAGACAAGCCTTCAGACCTACAACAGTTTTTTTAACTTTTGCACTCTGGGGAAATTCACCGATCTTCTACATTTACACCATTGGCAAAGATAATATATCTCACAGCCTTATTACAATGCATTGCCACTGGATTGCGTTTATAATTTTCATTAACCTTTTCTTAGGTCCATCCTTCCTCTACAATCTAACAACTTACATGGTTGCCTGGAATTCCTGTTGCAAGGTTAATGTATACATAATAGTAGCTGTAAAATTTTGTTAACCATCTTCCTTATGCCAAGCACTATGCTTTATTTGATCATCTTAACAACCTAGTAGCATAATGACATAGGTCTTATACTAGGAGAAGCAAGACTCAGAGAGGAGAATATTTCCACAGTCACTCAGAGATAAGAGGAGAAGCCAACATGATTCCAGAGCCTTAAATAATTGGAAATAAAAAACAAAAACAAACTCTATGAAATTTAAATAATTTGAGGCAAGAGAGAGGAAGTATTTTGCATTGTATCTTTTAGAGAAAAAACAAATGTCAAATGAACCAACTGATGATAAATGTGACTTAAATAATTAACATTTTCAGTGAGAACTTAACAGCATAGTGACTTTACTTAACATATAGGGATTCACAACATGGCATTTTTCACGAGGGTGCTTTCCCTAAATCAGGAAAAGGGGTATTTCAGTCTCAAATACAGATCCCATTTTGATAAACACACTTCTTTCTATCTTCTGTATGTTTGCTTTAAAAGAGCTACACTTAAGATCCAACACTCCATCTTCTGGGCTTGCGTTTCTTCAGTGGGCCACATCAAAGTGTATGCTTAGTTAACTTGTTGTATGACCTCATTTCATCTTTCAACCTGTTTTTCCATTTGTGAAATGAAGGGTTCAATCAGATGATATAATAATCTGCCTGCTTCTAAAATACAGTAAGTCTACAATTCTGCATGGACACTTTTATTTCATCTTTATTTCTGTTCCATGGAGTACTGTTAGATAAAGAGTTAAACTACAGACTTTGCAGAAAATTTTCACATGAACAGAGATTTCTCAACTTAGGTCAAATTCCTGTAATCAAGTGGGAAATCCAAAAGAACTAATAATTTCATTCATTTCAGCAATATTAGTCACCCTGAAAAATATTTGTTTGATTATACTTTTAAGTTATACAGCACAGAAAAACAGAAAACCAAAGCACTTGGTCCACCCTTTTTCACTGTCTCAAGTCATCACATTCATCCATCGTTCAATTTAAAGCTTTGGGGTCTGGGTCTACTGCGTGCTCTAAATGCCAACATCTGAGCAACAACCTATAATAAAATGAAGATGAAAGGTTATAAGAAATGTTCTAATTTATAGGATACACAGTAGAGAGTTGAAAATTAAAGCCACAGCACTAAAGTCTAAGCACGATGTGAAAAATCTCCTACTTCTGGAAGGAGGCCATCAGATTTAATTGGATGCCATGAAAGCAAACAGATGCTAATTTAGTGGAAACAGCAATAATTTCTGAACTCTGCATTAAAACAGCTTGATTAACAAACAGAAGCTGAGAATTTTTATAGGAAGGAATATATAATTCTTAATATCAGGTGTTGTCAACAGGTGTTTAAGTACGCCTGAAACACGTAATAATAGAAATGAGGAGTCAGAATTACAGCAGTATGAAAATTAGAGCTCTGGAATTTTCATTTACGTTTTCAATATAAGCGCTTTATACCAACAAAATCCCAGGTGCCAGTCACTATTTTAGGGAAAATTTAATACTTACAGAAATAAAGTTCAAGATATTCTAATTGCTTCAAGAAGATGCCATTAGAAAAAATCCTCATTCATTTATTTAACGAGTCAGTTATTGCCAGGCCAGGAGATAGGTTGAGGGAATAGAGAGATAAGGAATCAGTCTGCTCACTGCTACTCTGCAAATCCTGTCCCTTCCCTCCTGGCAAAATGCAATCTAGTTATGTTGAAGGGGAAGACTGTAAACCTTAGACCTGCCTATGTGCCTATAAGAAAAACAAAAGGTGGCAGGTCACAAGACTTGGGGACTTGTCTGGTCAGCCCATTTATTGAAGGATCCATGACTGTCTTATGCATCTTGTCACAAAAAAGGTGGTACATCATTGAAACAGACCATTCCAGTCTCATGCGAATCAGATCCACAGGCAATGACTATGAACTCAGCTCAATATTATCTGATTTTGGACACATTGCAATTTCTTTGTACTTTAGAAATTCTGTCTCTAAAAGAGACAGAATCAATCAGGAAAAATGGGCAACAGTTGGGGTTTTGGTCAGGATCCTCCATAGGAATTTAAGCACACAAAATCAAGGAAATGGGAAAATCAACATTAGCATTTCTCTAGGTTCCCATAATTCCACTGCAGCAAAACAGCTGACCATCTTTTAGAGATTTGTAAAAGTCTTGTCAGAAAGTTTCAAAAGTCCCTGTCAATTATACCACCCTCTATTTCTCCCTCTGAGAGTAAAACAAAAAATTTCAGACATCTTTTGATGGCTTGAAAAAGCCATATGCTCTAACCAGCTAGGCCTACTCAAGGACTATTTCACTAATCCATTCTGAATGTATTATCCACCAGACAGTTAAGTAGCACAATAACAATGACTAATAAATTTCATTTCAAAAATCACTTTAAAACCTACTTTTCAGTCCTCACTGAAAGAAGTGCTGGAAGTGGGGGGTGCACTGCAGCTGGACTCTGGTTACATTCCTTCGTGTTTTGTGGTCTCAGCCTCACAGTGAAATGCAGCAAAGATTTCAGAGTTTCCCTTTACAGTGTGCAGGTGCACAAGTAATGGTTTAGGCAAGGCATCAGTCCAGACCCGTGTTTCCAACAGGCTAGACAAAGGACGAAATAGCTTTTTTTTTTCTTACAGCAAAACTGGAAGGGATCTGAACTCTAATATCTCACGTGCCAATAGTCAGATGAGACAGGTAATCAGAGTGAGCAGAGGCTGAGAATTCCTAGGACTATTACATTAAGTATAATTTGTCAGCTAGCCATTCAATTCCTATTTTCTATCTCCCATGACGACCTGATTCCATCTAATATCCAGGGCAAGGTTTACATCAAAATCAAAAATTCATGGGCCAAGCATGGTGGCTCACACCTGTAATCCTAGCACTCTGGGAGGTCAAGACCGAAGGATCACTCGAGGTCAGGAGTTTAAGACCAGCCTGAGCAAGAGCGAGACCCCATCTTTACCAAAAATAGAAAAAAGTAATCCAGATGTGGTGATATGCACCTGTAGTCCCAGCTACTTGGGAGGTTGAGGCAGGAGGATCACTTGAGCCCAGGAGTTTGACGTTGCAGTGAGCTCTGATGATGCCACTGCACTCGCCCCAGGGTGACAGAGCAAGACTCTGTTTCACAAAGAGAAAAAAAGAAAGACAGAAAGAAGGACCGCAGGGAGGCAGCGAGGGAGGAGAAAAGAAAAGACCTTACAAAATTGAAAATTCAGAAGAAAGGAAGACCATGTCTAATCTTCTCTCTCAGTGATCCAGGCTAAGAATAACTGAGGCATAAGCATAATCGATAAATGAATAATATTTCTATGTATATTTTTATTTATACATCAATGTTGTTTCAAAAAGGATTTGAAGTATTTTACAAAAATGCATAAACAGTTAAAACATTTAATAGTTCATAAAATCTAAGATAGCATCAATTGTGAAATGCATCATTAAATTATGTATCACTAAGAAAAGATAAATACTATCAATCATAATATGACATACCATCAAAGATGAGACGCATCTCATTTTTGTCAATATTATAAATTCAAAAATGTGTATGTTAGAATCAACAAAATATGTGTTTCAGCAAAAGGTAGAAGATAGATGTAGAACATAAAATTCATTTGCAAAAATGCAATCCCTGTGGTTCCCTGGCTACCAAAGGAAAAAGGGGTAACATAATCACCTAAATCTATCTGGCCCTTCCAGATTGCTTGAGAAAATCAATCAGTCAATAAACAAAGCACTGCTGCAACTCACATTGGGGCATACTACTTGGAGTTGCCTAAGAAGCTCCTTCACAAATTACAGTGTGCAATTGATCTGGAGAAAGAATATTTATTTATTTATTATTTCAAGGAATACCCCTTCTTCAAGCTCCCAAAGTGGTTTTCCTACATAACTATTACTTTAAGTCAGATTATCATGTAAAAATTTGATAAAAATCTGGAAAGACACTTAATTTCCATTACTATAGAACCTAGGGAAGGTTGGTCAGGGACAGATCATTCTCCCGAAAACTACAAGGTGATCTTTCTCAAGTACGTATCTGTCATGGTATTCTCTCTTACTTAAAATCATCTAGGGGTTGCTTCATCCCTTATAAGTAATGTTTTTCATCGTTAAACAAACAAAATGATGTTAGTGAAAACAGTAGAGTAGGTAGATCCAAGGGCCTGTCCCTTCGGAGAAACATCAAAAAATTAAGCAAAAAATTGTTAAAAGCAACTTTGCCAAAACTCTGGAAAACAGTCAAAGGTTTATATCAACCGACAATGTTAAGTCAAGAAAAAGGAAACTTGAAATCAGGAATAAAGCTTTGTAGCATTTTCACTTGTCCTGGCCCTACTCTCCTTCCCAGCTTAGGAGTGGCCTTGAAGACAGCAGCCTGCATTCCCAGTGTGGAGCTTGATCCTTGGTTCTTAAGGGAGCAGAGCAGACTTTATTCAAAAAAATTTGCATTTCTTCTAATTTGTCTGGGGGCTACCTGAAGGACTGACTAATGCAAGAATGCAACGCACTTGCCTTTGTTTCTCACCTAGCTGGAATTCACTCAGAGCTGAAAAGCAGCTAACATTGTTCAAGTTACAAGGCAAACAAACAACCCAGAGACACTTGGGGCAAAAGATTACAACTGAGACATACAACAGACTGCCTAAAGCCTGAAAGGAAAATCTGGGGAAAGTTTCTTTGAGAAGTTAGGGCATTGGGAAGCATACTTACAGTAGGGAATTGAGAAGGTATACTCACACCCAGAACAGAAAGCATACTCAGAAAAGACCTGAGAAGATACCAAGCTTTCACCTCTGGCTGATAGCTAGGCTCAGTGCAATCAGAAAATAAAGGTTAAGGCTTTCAAGTTGAAATTAAAGGACAGTAGACAGTAACTTGGAGCTCTATGAAGAAATAAAGCTCTTCAGTAAAGGTAACTATATACGTAAACAAAAAAGCACTATGGGCACACAATGTATAAAGATAGAATTTGTGACAATAATAACATAAAGGTGGGAGGGAGACAAGTGTATAGGAACAGAGTTTTTTTTATGTGCTATTGAAGCTAAGTTTGTATCTGTTCAAACTAGATTGTTATAAATATAGGATATTAATTATAATTCCCATGGTAACCACTATGAAAATATCTTAAAAATATACAGAAAAGAAAATGAGAAGGGAACCAAAATGGTACACTACAAAAAAAATCAATTAAGCACAAAAGAAGGCAGTAATAGAGGAAATGAGGCACATACAAGTATAAGACATATAAAAAACAGACAGCAACATGACAGAAGTCCTTCCATACCAGTAATTACATTAAGTGTAAGTGGATCAGCAGAGATTGGTAAAATGGATTTAAAAAAAAGCATGCTCCAACTATATGCTGCCTGCAAGAGACTCACTCTAGATCCAAAGACACAAATAGGTGAAAAGATGGGAAAGATATTCCATGCAAAGAGTAACCAAAAGAGAGCTGGGGTGGCTATATTAACATCAGACTAAATAGTCTTTAGGTCAAAAATTGTTATAAGAGGCAACAACATCCTCTCAATCTAGAACAGTGGTTCCCAACCCTGAGCACATGGTAGTAACACTTCAGGATCTTCTAAAACATATCTAATGTCTGGGCCCCATCACGTGAATCAGAATTTCTAGGGCAGAGTCCAGGAATCTGGGGGTCAGAAGCTCATTTTTAAAAGCTCCCTGGCCGGGCATGGTGACTCACGTTTGTAATCCTAGTGCTCTGGGAGGCCAAGGCGGGAAGATCGCTTGAGATCAGGAGTTCAAGACCAAGCTGAGCAACAGTGAGACTCCGTCTCCACCAAATTATCCTTTTTAATTTAATGAAAAATTTGTTATTTTTATTATTTTCTGTGTGAGTTATATAAAACTTGAAAAATAGTTCATGTGGTTCCCAAGGTGGAGAGTTGTGAGTTACACGTTTCACAAGGCCCTAGGCTCAAGACTAGCCTGAGTTATATACAACTCACAGGGTAGTTAATGTGTTAAAATGTCATTGCATCACCTTCTGGCTGCCAGTGTTCTGTTGAGAAATCAGCTCCCAGTCTTAATCTTTTGATGCTAACATGTCTTTTTTCTCTAGTTGCTTTTAATATTTTCACTTTGTCTTTGATTTTCAGCATTTAATTTCCTCAGGAATGTTTTCTTCATAGTTATTCTGTTTTATATTTAATGTTTCTTAAATTAATAGCTTAATGTCTTTTGTTAAATTTGAAAAATTCTCAGTCATTATCTCTTAAAATATTGTGTTCACCCCATGCTCTTTCCAACCTTTCTGTGACTGCAATTATATGTACATTAGACCTTTGTGTTGTATCCTACGTATGTCTAGCACTTTTCTCTACACATCATCTCTCTTGGCTTCGGTTAGAATATTTTCTACTGGCCTATCTTCCAGTCCACTAATCCACTTTTCAGCTATGTTCAATATGCTATTAAACGTTTTATCCTTTTCCTGGTTGGCTCTCTGACAAATCTTTTAACCATTTCACTTGTTGAATGGTAGGCAACAGATAATATATGAATATTTGCAGAACATATAACAGATGTCCTCACAAAAGTAAAAGGAAAGTAAATTAAATGGAGTAAATTTTGCTATCATTAACAATTTTTGGAAGTGTAGGAGTTAAACCAATAACATCTAAATGAATAAATACATTTGATTTAAAAGAAATGGAGACTTTACAAAGGTTATATAAAAGTTGCCACATTTTAGGTCACATTTTATATTTTTAATATACCCCATGCTTTAGACTGGCTTGATGTTAGAAGCATTAAAAAAAAGGCACTTACTCTCTCTCCTTTTCAGTCAGCTTGTCATTGATATTATCTTTGATTGTTGATCTAGATCCCTTATGAATTATAGGATATCTGAGGGGCACTTGTAGGAAAAAGGAAATCATGGAGACCAAATGTGCAGTGTACCCAAGGGCAACAGCAATGCTTCCATCATCTTTTGCTGTAAATTCAAAAGCATAGGAAAATAAAACAACTATTTACCTTAGAAATGTAGCTATGAGATAATAACATATCAATTCAAAGGAGATCTAAATATTAATCACTTATCTAAATTATATGCATTTTATACAAATCTAAACATATTAACGACTTGAAATTTCATCTACTAACTATATTTAAAACCATTTCCCAATAATTAATGTGAAGAGATTAATGTTTGATATATACCTCAAGCAAGAGTTCTTAGTGCACCCAAATATCCATTACTTTCTTTCCCAGCATTTTGAAAGGGGGAATTAATACTTGAGTCTATTACATGACATGAAAATTAGTTTCAGAGGTTTAAATGTAACACACTATATAATCATACATTTTATTCATTATTGACTTTCTAGGTAATGCAGTTGTACTATTGTACAACATTATTAGTTCTAAAGTGAAGTGAAATAGCATAATACATTCTTACGGGATATGTTCTCGCTATGTATAAAGACAATGTTACATGAATAAGTCTGTGAGATTTGAATGGGATAAGGGAGATAAATGTTTTAAATAGTAAAAGCAAAAGGTCAAAAACTACATTTTTGATACACCATCCTATTCATACAATTTAGGTGGAAGCAATTACTGGGAGAAAAATGCATTTATCCTATAGTCAAACATAAGCATCTACCTTTTAAAAAGCCACAGATAACTACATTTAAAAACCCATTCAGATTTCTGGCACTACCTACGAAGTGACAAATGATTTAGGTACCCAGAACTGAGAGTAGCCCAACAGAAAGTTTTAAATTTCCTCCAGAAGGAAGGAAAAAGGAACTGTTTGGTATATACTACTCCTAAAATGCTCTAAAAAGTACACAAGTACATGTGTGTGCACATGAACATATGCGTGTGCATACATGTGTGTGCATGCACACATACACACACACACACACACACACACTCTCTCTCTCTAAAAGATTTAACACACACTCTGTAATACCTTACAGCTGGCTAGAGAATAAGGACTGAAATGATTGAGATGACCATGGCTTGACTATTTCCTGACTTCTAGGGGTGTTTTTTTTTTTTTGAGACAGAGTTTCACTGTGTTGTCTGGGCTAGAGTGAGTGCCGTGGCGTCAGCCTAGCTCACAGCAACCTCAAACTGCTGGGCTCAAGCAATCCTTCTGCCTCAGCCTCCCGAGTAGCTGGGACTACAGGCATGTGCCACCATGCCCAGCTAATTTTTTCTATATATATATGTTTTTAGTTGTCCAGATCATTTCTTTCTATTTTTTAGTAGAGACGGGGTCTCGCTTTTGCTCAGGTTGGTCTCGAACTCCTGACCTTGAGCTATTCACCCACCTTGGCCTCCCAGAGTGCTAGGATTACACAGGCGTGAGTCACCGTGTCTGGCCTAGGGGTGTTTTTAATCTCAATTGTTAATAGTATTTTTCACATTCTTCTTTTATATTTATATTTAATTATCTAAGCATTACCTTCTTATTGTGAGAATGCCACTATAGATATCTATCTATTCCTCAGTGCATTCCCCACCCTTGACTATCATAATAGACTCTTCTTTTCTCTTTGATCATCCTATAAAAATAGGTAACTTTTGTTATTAAATATTTTTCTTCTGCCCAGAATTGTCTGTAGTACTCTATATATAACAATCATCCATTCACCAACAATTACTAAACTGGGCACCTTTTTTATGCTATTTCATTCATTTTACAGAAAGAAAGTGAGGTTCAAAGAGATTAAGGAACTTGTCTAAAGTAATGGAGCTAGTAAATAAGTTGACCTGACACTAAATCCTCCATCCTTAATCACTGTACAATACTGTCTCAGAACTTCATTTTTAAAAAATTAATATGTAACAATTTTTAACTTGGGACCCTAGAATGTACCAATCATATGACATACATGTACTACCTT
Source organism: Avahi laniger (assembly GCA_963575035.1). NCBI lineage: Eukaryota > Metazoa > Chordata > Mammalia > Primates > Indriidae > Avahi > Avahi laniger. The sequence continues at coordinate 58,231 of CAUYSK010076657.1, forward strand.
GGTTTCTTCACAGTTTTCTAGTGAGGGCAAAGAAAATATCAAAATTCTGTGAGTCCTCGATGACTTGTATAGTGCTTGATGGAAAATGGGCTTCTCAACTAATGTTTGCTGCTCTCTCAAAACAAACTCATGAAAAAAAAAATCAAACAGCATTCATTTTGACTGACTACCGAATCATGCCCTAACTAACCGGAATCCTAATTGTTTTCAGAGACCATGTCCTCTAACCCCAATCCTACCCAAGTACTTTGAGTACTACTATAACACTCTACTTCTGTTGAAACCTGTACATCATGTTACCTTAGGGGCTAAAAATACTTTATATTACAAATTCATCATCTTATAGTATTATAATATTAGAGATAGGAGAAATCTTAGAAATCGCTGAGTCCGATGCTATCAACTTAGAGATAAGAAAAATGAGATCCAGGTGGTGTAAGTGGCTTGATAAAAGTCATATAAGTAAAAACTGTTTAAGAGGTTTAAATATAACACAGTATATAATCACACATTTAAAAACTGTGAGTGATGAAAGAAGTGGGTAAATTGTGTCCACATCCCAGCTCCCAAGATATCCATGTCTGGAGTCATAGCTAGGGCTGTGAGTACCTTCACAGGTCACTGAATTCTGTCTCCTGCTTTCTGTAAAGATTAGGGCTTACAAAATTTAAAATATTCCTATCAGTAAAAGGACTTAGTTTTTAAGAACTTCCTTTTGAAGGGAAGGGGGGAAAAGGAAGAAAAAGAGGACTTAGAGTAAAGACGGTTACTACTATATTAAGTTGAGACTTTCCCACACATGCTTTATACTAAGCTTTTCCTTTCCTACATGACCTGACAGAAAATGATTTGAAAACTTCCAGAAAGCAGCAGGTCTCTTAATTAGCCTTTCAGACTGATCAAATGCAAACTATGAATGTTAAAAAAGTTTATCTGATGCTAAACACTCAGGCACCTACATTTTCCCCCATATTACTAAAGGGGGAATGCTAAAGAATTGTATTTGCATATTTCAAGACTAAATCCATATCTCTGTTAAAAGAACAAAAAAAAGGTCTTCTAACATCACCTTCCACTAATGAACAAAACAATTTTGCTTAAATTTAAAGATACAAAGGCATCTCTAAGAGAAGCCTACCCACAGAAATAAAAAACCAAAAAGAAACAGCAAACACTGAAAACTGAATAATATTGGAAATCAGCTTTGATTCAGGTTATTTGCACTCACCATTCTTGCCACCACAAGACTCCCCACTCGACCTATTAAAAATTCTAGGTTGTTTCCCATTCCAGCCCATAGTGTTCCGTGACAGTGTTAAACACTGCGGTGTTGGATTTCCAATACTGAAGCTTTATATTAAAAAGCATTTTAAAAGGACCACGGGTGAAGCATTACAGGACCCAAGGGTATTCCAATAGCCTCAAAAGGAAAACCACCTCCAGGTAGGGAAGTCACTTTCATCACCCCAAGACCACTGAACCTCCAGTGGGAAAATGTGAGCTCATGTGGTTAATTATGGCTATTGCAGACCATGCAACCTCAGATGTCACATTCTGTTGCCAATCACTTTAGCTAAAAAACCAAAAGGTTTAAGGTTTCCAGCATTCTAAGATCTGAAAGACTCTTTACCTGCCAAAGCCAAAATCTTGCTCTCTGGGGTGTGCTTTTCCAGTAAGCATTAATGACGTCCCTAACACCTAAGCAGAGCAGAGGTTTGTGTTCCTTATGCTGCTCTGGGGGTTACAAAGGTCACAGATGATAGTTTTATTAGTGAGAAGTCAGAGGGGAAATGGAGGGTCCAGGGAGGAACAGGAATGAACTGTAAGACTCAGGTATATGAAAAAGATGCTAATTCAAACCAAGTTTTAAGGGGCTCGAAAAGAAAATAAAAACCCACTATTTCCTCATAACAAATATATCTGTTTGTTTTTTAAATGTAGGTAGCCACTCAAGGCTGCAGCTTTTGTGTAATTTTTATGGCAATAAATTCCAAAAACATGCAATGGCCATGACACAACATGATAAATTAATTCAAATATTCCTTTGATTTATATGTTGGACAAACTGTCAATATTCAAATGTATCCAAGTACAGTAAGTGATCTAAAAGCTCTTACCATCCTGCCTTCCCAATCACTGAGGCAGCTGATTTGTTAAGGAACCAAGCACCCACTGATCCAGACAGGACAAAATATTTAAGACTCTAATCACTGCCACAGCATCTATGGAATCATTCCATGTTCTCAATGAGACACTGTTTGACATATGGACTCTCCTTTCCAAGAAATCATGCCTGCATAAAGGGATACAGACACAGAAGGAAATCTGGGTCTCATTACCACAAAAGGCTCTTGTGTTATGGATTACTTAAAAAACACACACGCACAAACATTATTTTTTTTTTAAAGCTAAATTTCTTGGTCAACGGAACTCAGATGAACATCCTTCACTGGACGACTTTCTCCCATTGTGTCCAGGTCTCTTTGGTATACTCTAACAGCAACTTACCCATTTAGAAAAGCACAGTAAATGCTGGGGCACTATGGTGGAGTTTCTCAAACAGTGTCAACCCATGCAGTGTAAAGTCTATCCCAGCAAAGTCTCATGAATATCACAGAATAACCAGTTTGGTGTTCCTTCACTAGAGTCTTTCCCAGAATGCAGCTGCTATAGAATACTAGAAAGTTGTCAGAGGTTTAGCAGAGGTTATTATTTCAAAACAAGGAAGAAAGATGCATCACGACAGCAGTAACATGGACCTTAGAATCAGGCAGATCAGGGATAACCTTAGCTTTACGACTGGCTAATATGCATCCTTGGAAAAATTAACTAATCTCTCAGAGCCTCAATTCTCTTGTCTTTTAAAAAAAAATTGAGGGTAATTTCTTTCCTCACAGAAGGGGTTAATTCTCACCACTGTGAGAATCAAAGTAATGAATGTGATAACATCATGCGTGATGTTCCATGGTACCATATTTCTACTTACCTACCCAACCTAAAATGTCCTCCTACCCTTCTTTCAACAGGGAAACACCATTTTATCTTTTAAGACAGTGCAAGCATCGTCTTCTCTATAAAGGTTTTCCTGATCCCCTCCTGATATGACTGATTATTCCCACTTCTTTGAGTCTCACGTAGTACGTGGTATAAACTTCTAAGTGCCTGACACAGAGTATGAATTCAATAACTATTTCTTGATTGGCTTGATTACAAATCTGATGCCCTCCACTGGACTGTAATCTCACTGAGGTAGGATCAATGTCTTAATCACTCTTGTATACTCTCAGCACCTGGCACAGTAGATGACATACACAAGGCACTCAATACACTTAGTATACTGAAGTATCTTGCCAGATGCTAACTTAAGACTTTTAAAGTCCAATACTACTTTATATGCTTCTTAAAATTTCAGATTCCTAGGGATCATGGGGAGTGAATAGGACCTTGGAGTAAAATTAAACACTTATGTCATTTTATCTCTCATTTCATTTTTTAGCAAACCGCTAAAAAATTGTATCATCTTTTTAAAGAATAAAGAGAATGTATTCAGCTTGTTGGGCATTCTAAGCATAGATAGCTATAAAAGCTATTGAAAAAACTAGGAAACAAAGAACTTCAAAGAAAACAAAAACATAATCAAGAAACATCCCAGAGTGCATTAAAGCAACACACTATCACTACCGACATTCCTGCTTCCCTTACTGCCTCCCTTCAAAATCATTCTGTATTGAGCAACCAAAGAGACTTTCAAAAAAGCCTAACTCAGCTCAGGCCATCCCCTTTCTTGAAGCCCTTCAGGCATTTCCCACTTCATTGAGAATAAAATATAAACTCCTTACAGTGGCCTCAAGGCCCTGGCTGTCCTCTCCCACCTCCTCCAGTGTAACTCTTCCCCTTGCTCACTATACTCTATAACCACACAGGTCTGGTCTTTTCTGTTCTTCCTTCCTTCTTTCCTCTCTCCTTTGCAACTAATTCCAATTATATTTATTGAGTACCTCTTATATGAAAAGCTCTTTCAAATGTTATCTCATTCAATCATCACAATGAATTATAGATATATTAATAGATAATATCTCATTTCACAAGTAAAGAAAGTAAGCTGAAAGATTACATGATTTACCCAAAATTCAGGTCTTTTCTCCCATATCCTGACCTTGAGTTTTTTTCAGACATGTCAAGCTCATTTCCTCTTCTATCATGACCTTTGTACTTGCTGTCCCTTCTCCCAGGAATGCTCTTGCCCCAGCTGTAGCATAGCTGGCTCCTTTCAGACTTCAAATTTTCTGTTAAATGTTTCTCCTTAGAGAGAGGTCTTCTCTTACTGCTTTATTTAAAGTAGTTTCTCACATTCTCTATCATAGCACATTCTTTTATTAAATACTTGTTAATGTTTTATTTTCTTATTTATTGGCTGTCTCTCTCAATAGGCATACATTCCGTGAAAGGAGAGAACACGTCTGCTATTTATTGTCATTGTATCCTCAAAACCCAGCACAGTGCCTGGCATATAGGTGTTCAATAAATATTTTTTCAATGAAAAAATGTTCTATATCATGGGAATCTGGCACAGGGCTCAAGGTACTCAATATGTTTATTAAATGAGTAAGGAAAATGATGCACCATGGGCTTTAAGACACCACAACTTTACCTTAAAATTAACACCAAAGCACATTTTTGTGACTCACAGAGATTCGAGGGAGCGTTGTGCAGTGGAAGCCAGACAAATCCCAGCTAGATTATTACCTAGCTTTCTAGTCTTGAGCAAGTCATTGAATACCGCTTTCCTCATCGGTTTCCTTTCTTTGTTTTTGTCAGGATTAAAGATAAGGCAAATTCTCAGGCTTTTACAGATACTGGTATACCTCACTTAATTTTCACAACAATCATGTCAGACAGGCAGGACATAACATGTTCACATATCGATTAGGAAATCAACTCAAAGGTTACACGACTTGCTCCAAATTACATGGTTTATAGAGGGGAACCAGGGCTTGAACATAGTTCTTCAACTCCTGGTTTAACACTGTCCTTATATCACGTCCCGACTACTTATTTGTGATAAGGGCCAAAGGAGGTAATACATTAAAATTGTCTTAAATGTTAAAAGAGCACAAATAACAATAAGTTTCTTTAAAAGAAAATGGAAGAAAGTCCTGATCAAAGCTAGTAATGCTCTTTTCTTGAATAACTTCTTCCCAAACAGATAATATGCTAGCTTTGGGAATCATCTATAAAGATATTTAATAGGCTTCAAAGCATTGTTTAGGCTAAGGGAAAAGAATCCACTTTGCTAACAATAAAAATAATCTCTTTACCAATATGCCAAAAAAATAATAAATTCCAAGAGATTAGGAAAAATAAAAAATTTTAAAATATAGAAATTACTGTGAATCATTTTATAATACCTTAATGTAATTTTTTTTTTTTAGTTAAAAGAGAAGAGAAATGATAGTACTACAAATCAAACCTATAATAGTGACTATGTCACAAAATTACATTTTAAAATGCTTTTCAGGTCAGCAGGAATATGACTTTCTAAATAACAACAGAATAGTTTAATGTTTATTGCTCCTCTGTTCCCAAACACACACAAATTTTTCACAAAAATCAAAACAAAAGGATAGAGGGATTATTTGTATTCTTAAGAATCCCCCTCCTGATTTGCTTAAAGTCCATTTAAAAACTATTTTCTTTTAAATTTCAAATATAAAGTTCAATAATTATTTTTCTATCGTCAGACTCAATATTCTACTATGTCTTCCATCAGGGAATCTGACTTCACACACTTGCAATTGGGAGGGGACAGAAAGTCCAAGAACTCTTTTGTAAAAGTGCTAGATAACCAACATTTCAAGATAACTCTATTCCTATATATTATACACACCAAATCTTTAGAAGTATAAAAGAAATAAAATACCTTGGAAGTCTTCAGAATTGGGTAACTTGACACCACATACAAAATAATCTTTATGCTCATTCTGTAAATTTAAGAATAAAATTAATTACATTTTAAGATTAATTATATATGAAACAAAGAAACTCTAAGTCAAATCTCAAAAAAATTCAGCATTGTCAAGACAATACTGTCCTAAACTCAAAATATTACAATTGCTGAAGCTGGATGATGAGTACGTGATTCAGTATAGTACTCTCCCTACATCTACATACGCTTGAAATTTTTTATTTTTGGCTAATTCACATCTCTAAGTGATTTAACAAGATTCTATAAGCAAACTCAAATCCAATTAGCTTTCTTAAAATTAGTCTTCTAGATTACTTTTCATTAAAAAGAAAACCATCAAATTTAACAGATTTGGTTCTCTAAAAACGAATCCTAATCAGCTTTATTGAAGTTTTACTTTTTGCATTTATTCTAAGAACCTGGGTTAAAAAACTTAACATCCTGATAGTTATCCCATGAATATCTTAAGTAACACTAATACATGTAAATTAATTAGCAATTATATTTTTAAAGCAGTACACATGTATCTGCACATATGTGTCAGAAATGGTAGTGGATAATTTGGTTGAGCAAAAAGATCCTAAAGAAACCAAGAATAATTTGACATTCTTTCAGATGATAAGTGCATCCCATCACCAAACTGACATAAAAAATCAAATTGTGGAACATAAGGCTAACTAAGTCTAAATCTATATTTTATATGCATATAAGCCCTGAATGATAACAGAGTATATGATTAAGACTACAGTGTGAGTCTTTCATTGAGAGGAAATTTCAAATGGAAATCATCTTTTTGAAAAGAAAAATATTTTCAGAAAATTTGTAACTTACCAAATCAATAGGGTAAATGTAGGAAAGCTCAGAAAGTAATTGCCTGCAACGAATTGTCAACTGAGCATTAGTCTTCAGAAAGAGTTCTCTAAAGAGGAAGGAAAAAAAGTAAATTTATTAAAAAAAATGCTTCATAACATTTATTTCCACATAATTAATGTAGAGGAAGATAAATGGCCTGTTGTAGACCACTGGAATTCATAAGTAGAGACAAGAATAACAGCTACCATGAGTCCTGAGCTATTTCCAAACAGTATCAATCAAGCCTATATCCAGAGGGCTATCGTATATGCCCAGCACCAGGCTAAGAGATGTAAAAGGTACAGATAGTAATTCACTGAGCACCTAGAAGTGGCTTTATTTAATTATTACAACCATTCTAGTAGGTTGATATTATTATACCCATTTATAAACAAGGAAACAAAATTTAGACAGGGTGAATAACCTGACCAAGATTTCACAGGCAATATTTAATAGGGCCAATTTGATTTCAAGAAAGATCCATGTGGTATTTCCTCCAAAAAAGTATTATATCTTTCATTCACAATTACATGGTATCATTATCTCAAAACAACCTGTTGCAATGTAAGAAAAATAATAAAGTAAAAAGAACAAATAAATAAAAAGCTATAGCATGAGATGACCCAACTCTTCTCTCTCTCTCTCTCTCTCTCTCTCTTTTTTGTTTTTTTGAGACAGAGTTTCATTCTGTTGCCCAGGCTAGAGTGCCATGGCGTCAGCCTAGCTCACAGCAACCTCAAACTCCTGGGCTCAAGCAATCCTCCTGCCTCAGCCTTCTGAGTAGCTGGGACCACAGGCATGTGTCATCATGCCCAGTTAATTTTTTCTATATATTTTTAGTTGTCCAGCTAATTTCTTTCTATTTTTTTAGTAGAGATGAGATCTCGCTCTTGCTCAGGCTGGTCTTGAACTCCTGAGCTCAAACGATCTACCCACCTCAGCATCCCAGAGTGCTAGGATTACAGGCGTGAGCCACTGTGCCCAGCCCTAACTCTTCTCTTGAACTATTTAAGAATCATGATCTTTGATTGGCATTAGGATTTTTAAGAAAAAAAGAAAGAAAGAAAGAAACATGACCAATAGATAAAATACCTATAAAATAAATTACCTGCTCAACTGTGTTAACAATTTAAGAACAAAAGGAATTTAAGGGAAACTATAGGTCAAAGTGGAATGAAAAAGTTATAGAAAAGAGCATTTGTGGTATAATATGAAATATATATGGCTTTTGTCCTGTATTCCTACCACAGAGCACCTAAAACACCTTGGAATTTTCTGAGTGGTAAGTGTCTTTTGTTATTCATAATGAGCCACTTTTGATCACACCAGAGTTTAAGCTAATGAATGACTTTGGGTAGGCCCCCTAGGCCGCCTCAGGATGGAACTGGACACTACAAAAACCAAGTGATTAGAGGGTTGGAACTTTAAGCCGCACCCAACAATCTCTTGGAAGAAGATTGAGGGAAGGGAGTGGAGATTAAGAGCTATAAAAACTCTTGAACAACAAGATTTGATGAGTTTCCACACTGTGGAGGTGCCTGGGGTGTGCGTACCCAGAGAGGGCATGAAAGCTCCACGTGCCCTCTCCCAAACCTTGACCTATGCATCTTATCCATTTGGCTGTTCATCTGTGTCCTTTGTAATATCCTTTATAATAAACCAGCAAATGTTAAGTAAATGCTTCCCTGAGTTTTGTGACCCACTCTGGCAAGTTATTAAACCTGAGGTGAGGGTTGTGGGAATCCCTATTTAAAGCAGGTGGGTCAGAAGCACAGGTCACAACCTGGGGTTTACCACTGGCACCTGATGTGATGGGGGGTGGTCTTGTGGGACTGAGCCTATGGGATCTGATACTATCTCCAGGTAGATTGTGTCAGAATTGAATTAAATTATAAGATATCCAAAGAGCGTCTGCTTGAGAATCTGATGTCAAAATGTTGAATGGTGTGTGAGAGTAGGAAAAACACTTTGGTTTCTCTTATCTAAAACGGCACTGAAGACCTAATGGGATCTAGTTCTAGCTTTGCTGGTGAGCTGGACAAATAACAACTTCCCAGGGCCTTGCTTTTTCCTATTTGTAAATTGAGAGGATTAGAATAGAGAATCTCTGCGGTTCTTTCCAGGTCTATCATTCTTGAATCCTCAATTCCTAAGGTTTCTTGAAGAAAAATGCAGGATGGGAGGACTTTCCAGGGAAAGTGAGTGAAGATGAGCAAAAGAACAGAAGTGGCAATGAATTAAGCATGTGTTGGAAACAAAACAAAAAGAGAAAAGCTATTAGCATTTGTTTGATAAATATTGGGGGAGTGACTAAAATTAACTACAGTTGTATAGTGCCAACTTATTGTAGGCTATTTGAAAGTCAAGCAAAAGGATTGCCATGTATTTAAAGGACAAAAAATAACATCAAAATGGTATTTTAAGACAAGAGGTCTAATAGCAGTACGGAGGATGAACTGAAAACATAGACTGAAGCAAGAGAGATCACCTACAAGCTGTTGAGGTAATCTAAATGAGCCAACAAGAATCAGGAGTAAGTCTGAAGAAATTATCGAAAAACAACTGTAAGCTAAATTGCATGTAGAAAACAGGAGGAGGGGAAGAGTCAAACATTAAGCCATAGTGCTGTGGCCTAGGAAACTAGAAGAGTGTTCATGTTTCTGATTATGACTACATTCTAGGAGCTTTCATAACTGGCCTCCAGCACTGTGTGCGACACATAGTAGTTGCTTAATAAGTATTTGTTGAATAAATGAATGTGGTACCAACGTGTATAGAATTGATACCAGCAGTTTTTAAGAATGCTACTTTTACAAATCTATTCTCTCAGTAACCTCAACACTCACAGCAATTATTCTCAGTGTTGCATTTACCTTTTTGCAGTGCACTCCTTCCGCAACTCACTTAGGGATTCCTTCTGGAGTTGCAGTTTAAGGTGCTCAGTTGAAAATGCACTTCCTGAAAGAGATGAAAGGAGACAATTCCAGATGCAACATTGCAGACAGGATTGTTCAATTATAGCCAAAGCGGCCAAGCTGAGTTCCTTGACTGTGAGAGGGAAATAAAAATAGGCCAAGCGGATTGAGTACAGAGAACTTCTAGAGGGATTAACTAGAATAAACTTCCCTATTGGTTCACTTTTCACATAAGTCCAACCTCTAGTAGGAGCCCCAAGATCCTGCCTACAGAGACTTCTGGATTGCTGACTAAGAGACTGTAATGAGATTTCAAAATTCAGACTTTATTTAAAAAAAAAAAAAAAAGTGGTTAATTTCTTTTCAACCACAAATGCTACACAACATTACTGAAAGTATAACAAGCAGAGCAAAGAAATTTACCTGCATTGTGACTACCATAATATAGTTCATAAATATAAGTAGTTTTTATTAACTTTCATCTTTCTCATAAATATCAGAAATTTTAGTGAAAATCATTATGTAGAGGAGATGTGTACTCTGATTTTTCCATATTATGTCACAAGCATTTTTATATGTTGACAGTCTGAGTTACGGCTGTATAAAATCCAACTCCATGAATGTGAATTATAGGAATATTCCGCATTTTTAACTGATACCCTCATAACCCAATTCCATTACAAAGTATTTCCTTTAAGTGTTTTTTTTAGCATTCTAATTATTGATATTTGTGTTTATATGCCTGATTTTTGTGTTTATATCAACTTCTAGAACCTCCATTTCTGTTGTCATAAAATCCTTTTACATCTTCCTACTCTGAGAAAATGATAGCTTTCTATGTTCCTTGACAATCCAGGTCTGATTACAACTCCAGAGGCCCTGAAGCACAGAGATACAGTTTTAGATACTGACACACTAAGTTTTAGTTCTTACAAAGGAGTTTACTTTCAGAAACTATGATCCAGTAAGAAAAAGTGTCCTAAACTCTTCCATATACCTCCTATAGGGAAGAACAGAAAGTAGGTTAATTGACCAGAATACAGAGTTTGGGCCTTAGCACTAAATCCACCAATCTAAGCAATTTTACCAACATATTTCTAAGCACCTCTCTCTTCTCTCTCAACTGCACTATAAAGACCAATAAGGTGGGAACTTCATCCCCAAAATAGAACTTAAGGAACACCACTTATTTTCTTTAGCCCCCAATACAATTCCTCCCCAAATCTTCATCTTAATGATTTTATAAGACATTTTAGTTGACCCCCTATCCCTATACTTTCACTAGAAAGTATATGAATTCTTCCACCACTATAGAAATTGGCAATATTATTCTTCATCCTAGATAAACCAGGCTGCCTCAACTCTAATGGTGCTAGCAAAATCACAAATAGGGATCCAAGACAGATCTGGGCTTCAAAATACAAATGTGCATCCCCCTCCTCAGTTTTGAAGACTCTGTAGAACATGTTATTGCATGACCAAAAGAAAAAAATCCTTGCAATGTGGTAGAAAGAAAAATTAAATTTAAAAAAGTATCCTCACCAGCTAACAAATAGGTTAAAATGTTAACAATAGGTAAATCTGGGTGAAAAACATGGGTGTTTTGGGTACTCTTCTTATTCTTATCTAAAATGATTTCCTTTTAAAATGTAACAGAGTAGATCCAAATCCAGAATGGGGTCACTTGAGAGGCTATGGTTTTCCACAGGCTTTGTCAGAACCAAGGATTTAGAAATCACATTGGCACCATCTCTCTAAAACCACAGTAGTGGTCCATGGCTTGACAGGAACCAGGCCGCACGGCAGGAGATGAAGAGAGGTGAGCAGCAGGGTGAGCCAGGGAAGTTTCATTCGTATTTACAGCCACTCCCCATCGCTGGCATCACCGCATAAGCTCGGCCTCCTGTCACATCAGCAGCAGCATTAGATTCTCACAGGAGTGCAAACCCTACTGAAACTGTGCATGCAAGGGATCTAGGTTGCTCTCCTTATGAGAATCTAATGCCTGATGATCTGAGGTGGAGCTGAGGTGCTGATGCTAGCACTGGGGAGCAGCTGCAAATACAGATTAGCAGAGAAGTTTGACTGAACAATAAATGTAATGTGTTTCAATCATCCCCAAACCATCCTCTCATCTCAGTCCATGGAAAAACTGTCTTACATGAAACAGCTCCCTGGTGCCAAAAGGCTGGGGACCACTGCTCTAAAACATACCAAGTTCATTTTTCTTTCTTTTTCCTTTCCTTTTTTTTTTTTTCTGGAGACAGAGTCTTGCTCTGTTGCCCAGGCTAGAGTGCATTGGCACAATCATAGCCCACTGCAGCCTCAAACTCCTGGGCTCAAGTGATCCTCCCACCTCAGCCTCCTGAGTAGCTGGGACTACAAGCATGTACCACCACGCCCGGCTAATTTTTTTTATTTTTTGTAAAGACAAGGTCTTGCTCTTGCTCAGGTTGGTCTTGAACTCTTGACCTCAAGCAATTCTCTCACTTTGGCCTCCCAGAGTGCTAGAATTACAGGCATGAGCCACCATACCCCGCCCAGGTTCACTTTTCTATCAAAGGTAACAACGTAGCTTACTGATTACAGGTGTGGGTTCTATAATAAAACTGGATGAGTTTGGGTTAGTTAGGCTCAGTTGGAGAAGAATTAAGCATTTGATGATACCTCAGAAAACTCAACCTAAATTCTAAGTTACTTCAAAATAAGTAACAATACCGAGGCAAGGATGTACTCGATCTCTACAGGGGTTGTTCAGGTTTCATATTACCAACTTGAATACTATATGACTGCTGTTATGTCCATCTAGGGATATCACAACTGGAATCAATGATGTCCATCTTTAAAACCATGCACACATCCTGCTTCTCAACTAAATTTCTCCCCAGATTTAGCATTGGTTGGTGATTTGTTTTAATCAATCTTGACTATGATGCTTGAAACATAATATTCCAACTCTAGTACTTCCTCCATAATTATCAGTCAGCATACAGCATTCTTCTGAAAGTAAGAGCCCCACCTCCGTTCTCCATTAACTATTATCAGTGTGGAATCATGGATTCCTTTTCATTTTTCAGTGATTTATAATTCATTACTGCACATAATTATTTTGTGTTGATGTGGTCCTAGATTCAGCTAGTGGAACTCTCTTCAACCTGCCTCCACTGTCCTTGTGATGTGCTACCATGATATTATTTCAAATACATTATAATTTTAATTTCTGTAGAATCTGGAGTGATGTCCCCTTCTCATACCTGATATTGGTAATTTGTGATTTCTCTCTTAATTTGGTCAGTCTGGATCCTGGCTTATCAATTTTAGTGGTTATTACAAAAAACCACCTTTTGGTTTCAATTATATCTTCTAGTCTTTATTTTCAATTCCACTGATTTCTGATCTTTATTATTTCCTTCCTTCTGCTTGATTTGCTCTTCTTTTTTAGTTTGTTAAAGTACAAACTTAGATTATTGATCGGAGACTTTTCTTCTTTTGTAATATAAGCATCAAAAGTTATAAATTTCCCTCTAAGCTTGCATCCCTTTTGGTGTTCATGTTATATTTTCATTTTCATTCAGTTCGAAATATTTTCTGATTTGCTTCATTTATTCTTTGACCGATGGTTTATTATATGTGTGTTGTGTAACTTGTAAATATTTGGAATTTTCCTATCTTTCTGTTAATGACTTCTAGTTTATTTGTTTTGGTAAGAGAATATATTTTGTGTGATTTTTATTATTTTATATTTATTTATTTTATGGTACCAAATATGGTCTAACTGAATGTTTCATGTATACTTGAAAAAATGTATATTTAACTAGTGTTCAGTGGAGTCAACTGGGTCAAGTAAGTTCATAGTGTTGTTAAAGTCTTTTATCCTTACTGTTTTTCTCTCTACTTGTTCTACCAACCACTAAAGGATGAGTGTTGTATTAGTTATTTCTCCTTTCAAGTCTATCAATTTTTACTTTACATATATTGAAGTTCTATTGTTATGTTCATACATATATAGAATTGTTATATCTTTTGATGAATAGATCTCTTCACAAAGATACAATATTCCTCTTTATCCCAGGTAATATTCCTTATTTTCAAGTCTACTTTGCCAGATATTAATACAGCCACCACTCCAGTTTTTCTTTTGATTGGTATTTTACATGGTATATCTTTTTCCATCCTTTTACTTTTAATCTATTTATCTTTATATTTAAAGTGGTTTTCCCATAGATAGCATTTATTAGGGTCATGTTTTTTGTTTTGTTTTAAATCAATAGACAATCTCTATTTTTTTAATTGAGGTGTTCAAACCATTTACACTTAATATAATCATTGATATGGTTGAATTTAAAATCTACCAGTTTGCTAATTGTTTTCAGTATGTTCCATCTATTCTTTGGTCTTTTTTTCCCTCTTTTTTATGCTTTTGGATTGAGTATTTTTTTATATTTTTCTTTGCTATAGGCTTATTTTTACCTCTTTTAAATTCTTTAGTGGTTGCCCAGGAGTTTAACGTATGTAACTTTAAATAATCACAATCTACCTTCAAATACAGGTTGAGTATCCCTTACCCAAAATACTTGGGACTAGAAGTGTTTCAGATTTAGGATTTTTTTTTTATTTTGGAATATTTACATTATACTTACCAATTCAGCATCCCCAATCCATAAATCTTAAATGCTCCAGTGAGCATTTCCTTTGAGCATCATATTGGCATTCAAAAGTTTCAAATTTTGGATTTCAGATTTTCAGAGTAGGGATACTCATTCTATAATATTGTATCACTTCGTGCAGGGTGTAAAAAAACAGAAAATAGTACATTCCCAATTCTTTCCTTCCTCAGTCTTCAAATTTTTTATACATTTTACTTTATGCATACTATAAACCCACAAACATCATTATTTTTGCTATAGAAAGCCAATTATCTTTTAGAGCAATTAAAAATAAAAACTATCTTCATATATACCTTCATTTCAGCCATTTCTGGAGATTTCAATTTCTTTGTGTAGAGTTCTACTGAAGAATTTCCTTTAACATTTCTTGAAGCACAGGTTGCTGGTAATGATTCTCTTAGTTTTGTCTGAAAAAATCTTTTTATTTCACATTCACTTTTTTTTTTTGAGACAGGGTCTCACTCTTGCCCAGGCTGGTCTTTAACTCCTGGCCTCAAGCAACCCTCTCTCTTGTTGTGGCCTCCCAGAATGCTAGTATTACAGATGTGAGCCACCATACTCAGCTCTTCACATTCACTTCCAGAAGATATTTTTCCTGGAGATGCAATTCTGGGTTGATACTTTTGTCTTTCAGTGTTTAAAAAAAGTCACTTCATTATCTTCTGTCTTGAATGGTTTTTGTTGAGAAGTCTGCTATAATTCTCATCTTCATTTCTTCTGTATGGTATGTGTCTGTTTTCTATGGCTGCCTTTAAGATTTTCTCTTCATTTCTGGTTTTCAGTAGTTTGAATATGATGGTCTAGGTGTGGTGGTTGGTTATTCCAATGGCACTCTCTTTTGTTTTCACCATCTCCAAGAATTTATTCTTTACATACATACACATATCTCTTTATTGTCATATCAATGGGACATTGGGAGAGAGGGAAAGCAAATGCATGTGCTTGGTTTACCATCTTCCAAAACTGCTTTCTGAAATATTTGGCCCTGTCTAGGCATGTACCAATGTTCCACTCTGTTAAATAAGACAGCCCCTATGTTCAGCATGAACACAAGTCAGAAACTATAATTTTAACAACCAAATGTCAATGTTGGCTCCTATAAATCTAATAGCTAAAGAGTATGAATCTTGCTTCCATCAACAAAACAAAACACAGACGCTTTAGGTTCTCTCTCACCAGAGAGTTTGGGCTCAGACTGGCCAATTGCCAGCTCCTGTCAAAATTACAGTTAAAACCAATAAATTGACATTCTTCTGGGTTTTCTACATAAAGTCAGATGACCAAAAAGCAATATACTTAGAGCACTTTAGCTTCTCTCCCTGTTGAAATGTCTTTTCTGTACTATGATTTATGATGCTGTCCTTCTCAAGGGTTAACACATATTTCTTGCCATAACTTTTGCAAAATTGCAATTGACTTTATTTCATTATGATATTTAATATCTTGCACATAATAAACTGCAAGCTAAGTTCTTCTCAGAATTTAGTGCTAAGAGAATTTTTTTTCTCACTTTAAAGAATAGATAGGCTTTCTCATAACAGGCAATGTGAAACAAATTATATCTTTTATATACAATTGGCTTGACTGCTGAGATCAGAATTTTAGTCTTAAGAACAATAGGCAGATCCTGTGGGAGAGAGTGTACTATATTTGGAAAGCCTATGGACTTAGGAATCACAAAGATCTGGGCTGAAATTCTACCTATGTTACTTTCAAAATTCTACAACTAAAGTCTCAACTTCTCTGAGCTTCATTTTCCCCATCTATAAAATGGGAATAATATCACTTTTGTTCAATATTTGCATTCTTGTGTCTGCCCCCATGAAGCTTCAAGTGGATAGAAAAAATTACATAACTGCTCTGATCGCTTTGACTTTAAAATAACAGACCCAAAGTACAAATAGGCATACTGTCCAGCAATTCTACTATAATTCACTAATTAGTTTGCTTTCCCACTCTCACAGATGACTACTCTCTATATTTCCCACAATCCTTAAACCCTCCCCTAACTCCAATAATTGGATAATGACCTCACCTCACGGTATCCTGAAATAATAGGATTCCTTCACAGTCCTGTCCACTACTAATATGTAAATTCATCTGCCCCATGCTGTTTTCTCAGCATTCTCCTTCTGTTCAATGGATAAGACAGATACTCTGAATTCCTTCTCATTCCAACCCTATCTCTCATGCTACCCTAAACACATTATGTTCCAGCTACAGTGCTTGTTTTTCATTCCATAGGTGAGGCCCTTTCTACATCCAGGCCTTTTCACTTGTTGGTCCCTCTGATAGCCCCCCCTCCTTTTCTTATCTCGCAAGGCTGAGCTCCTTAAGCAAACCTTTTCTGAGCCATCTCTGTAAAAATGATCTCCCATAGTTATCTCCCATGACCATAGCTTGTTTCTAGTACTTGTCACAATCGGACATTATCTAGTTTATTTGTTGGTTTCTTGTTTACTGTCTCATCCAAAAAAGGTAAATATCCAAAATTGGAAATCTTGGCCTAGCGCGGTGATTCACGCCTGTAATCACAGCACTTTGGGAGGTCAAGGCAGGAGGATTACCCGAGCCCAGGAGTTCAAGACCAGCAGGCAACATAGTAAGACCTTGTCTCTACAAAAAAACTTTAAACAATAGCTGGGTTGATGGCATGTGCTTGTAGTCCCAACTACTTGGGAGGCTGAGGCAGAAGGATCTCTTGAGCCCAGGGGTTCAAGGGTGCAGTGAGCTATGATCATGCCACTGCACTCTAGCCTGGGTGACAGAGAAAGACCCTGTCTCAAATAAATAAATGAATAAATATTGGAAATCTTAATTCTTCCCCTTTCCCTCTTCATCCCAATACCTGCCTTTTCTCCAGTATTTTTCTTGCTAGATGGTTCAACTATCCATCCCAGTTGTCCAAACCAGAAATTAGAAGCTACCCTAACCTGTCTCTCTTCCCCTCTTCTCCAATCCAATAAACTATTAACAACAGAATCTATCATATAGATCCCTTGAACCTATAACTCTCTCCTTTATTTACATTCCCAATCTGTTTTGATTTAAATTACGTATTGCTTAGATTACTGTAATAATTTCCTAACTGGCAATCCTCTACTCTCGACTGTGCAAAGATAACTTTCTAAAACATACATCTAATCTGCATTCTGTATTGTATTTCTCAATTCAGTCCTATCTCCTTTTTGTCTTTGAGAAATTTGCATGTTATTTCAACACATCTCAAAACCTTTCAGTATAAAGTTTATTTACATCTGTGGCCTCTCCAATGAACACTCACTCAAATAAATTCTTAGTTGAAGAAATTACCTTCCTTTACTGGAATTACTTGCAGTCCCCTAATCTCACTTCATGTCTCTGTATAAACTGCTCCTTTTACTGGAAGGTCTCACCTTCTCCCCCTAGCTATCTAGTACATATTCTTGACTTAGTGTGACACTTCCTTTACCTGTTATTCTGATTATCAGATGTTTATCTTCTGTGTTTCTCTAACACCCTCTGTATATTTCTGTCATATACTTATCACACCTGTGATTATGATTCTAACATCTCATACAGTGTCTGGTTCATTTTAAGTGTTTCATAAATAATAAAGGCACACATATGGAAAAAAAAATCAATGCTCTGCCCACTTACTTTATTTGCCTTATGATATCTTTTTACCTCTATGTTGAACCATCTAATGTAAACATATTTTTTATAAATGCCACTTCCAGTGCATTTTGGGAGTAAGCTGAGAAAAAATATGACAAACCAAAATATAATTGTCAGGTAACATATTAATATTTCTACAGATCTATACCTTCCATTGCAAAAGGGGGAGATTAAAATATGACGGTCTGCCTTTCCTATAATCCAAATAAGGTATTACTGGAATAAATCATTACAACTATATGGAAAATGAAATGAAATTAGAAGTTTACTTAGGACTCATATTTGCACCACACCTTCACCTTGCCTCTGGCCACAAGTTGTCTGACTTTTATTGCAATTAGCATAAATCCTAGGGAAAAATTGTCCTCAAGTATAGAAATTTTTAAAAGATATTAATAATTTTGAAGGAATTCATATAAAATATTTATTTTGGTAATAACTTTTTATTTGCTAAAATTACCAAGAGTAATTTCTTTCCCCAAATCCGAACAATGAAATCTGACATATCTGATCTCTACTACACACTATGTCACCAAAAGAATATGTTTGGTTTTGTGCTTGCTTACCAAAGGGAATTGAAAAATCTAAGTAAAACAGAAGAGTATGGTTAGTTACGAGATTCTAATAGGTCATTTCCACCAAAGAGCTTTTCAGTTAAACAGATGACAGCTATAGGCACATTCGGGTCAGAGAATTTTTTTAATCTTTTATAAAATGCTGGAAAATATAACATTGATATTAAAACTTGAATCATAAAGAGATTCATAAAAAAGGTGAACAGACAGACCCCATCTTTCTGCCAATCCTACCCTTCTGAGATAACCAGAATTTTCAAGCTGGAAGAAACCTTGACTATCTAATTCAGAATTTTTTTTGGTCTGTTTGTTTGTGAACAGGAAATAAGCCCCAAAAGGTCAAATGACTTGTTTAAGAACAAACTGAGTAAATGGCAAATCTTTAATCCAGATCTCTTAATTAATTTAAGGTGCTACCAAATCAAAGCAATCTTTGGGGAAGAATTCACATCACCTATCCTATAATAAAAAGGAATTTAGCAAAATTCTCTAGCTAATGTTTCAAAGGCCAAATGGAAAAATAGCACAAAAGCACAAAAGACCCAGTAAAACAACGTAGAATTAGTAATGGAAAGGTTAGTTGGCTTGAGATACTAATTTGTTCTTTATTAAACACCATAAGTTAAATTACTACTATCTTCCAGAAATGAGAATATATACATTACTAAACAGCACATGACTCAGCTGGAAGTTCCTGCAGACCACAAGTTGAGAACCACTGTCTTTAAGGCATCAGAAGGGAAAACTTATGGGTATAGAGTAATGAGACCCCTTGGAGTTATGTGGCCACTCAGCAAGTCAGGAGCATGGATAGAAATTATCTCTTTGCTACTTAAATCATCCTGCTGCCAATGAATTTTCATAAACAAAAATACAGGCACCTGGTTTCTTCCAAATATTTACATAAATTAATTCCTATGGCACAATTATGAGCAGCTATCTTTACTGAACAGATGTGTAAAAAGAAGCAGAAGTTAAGTAATTCCTTTATGGTCATTCAGAAGAATCAGTAGCGAAGTAAAGATTAAATATCATAGATTATTGGTTGGTCCAAAGGTAGTGAGTTGTCTCAAATGATTGTTCACAAGCAGTTACAGGTGAACTCTTTGTTCTACTCTTTCCTCCCTTCTAACTACTGTACTCAACTAGTCTTAAAAAAAAAAAATCATATATTACTGACTTTGTATCCTAACTGAGCCTTTGGGCTCAGAACTGAGTGCCTAGATATGCACAAAGTACTAAAGTCATAATATGTAAGAAATAGTAATATTCACATTAGCAAATCATTTGCTACTGCTTAGCAAACACACTAAATTAAAGCTGCAAATGTTAAGTGACAAATATATTTTTCCCCTTCACATGAGCAAATACCAGTGGCTCAGATGCTTCTAAAATATTTTAACTTGGCTCAAGATTCATTAAATAGTACGTTCATGTAACTGTACAAGAATAATGTTCAACACAAATATACAATATGTTTAGAATAGAATATATAAGAATAAATATGTCTCTGATTACTTAGCACAACCACTATGAAAAACAGGGGTTTCCAAACAGTCAATTAGGATCAACTAGTAAATAAATTTGGTTATGTGTATCCAGCCATTCTGTCTTTCCCACTCTCCAGTGCTGATTACCCGTCTACAAAGATTCCCAATGGGAGTAAGAGTGAAGCCAACAGCAGCCCTCTTTCTCCTACTTGGTTTAGGAACCAGAGTTTCAACATAAGATCCTAACCTTCTAATAATTCTAATAGTTCAAAGGAATACAAAATAATTCCTATCTCAAAAACATACATAATAATAAAAGTGAGAAAAGGGCTCCTGAAGTACAAAGTCACTGTTAAAAATCAATAATTTTGATCCTTCATGGCAAATAAGTAATTTAAAACTTGAGTATTACCATTCTTTCTCTACATAATGTGCAACTGACTTGACTGTCAGAATTAAAACACTGGAACAGACATCTGCAAGATCCTGTAACCTTCCTTTACAGTATAGCTTGGCCCCAGCAACTCTGAACACAGACTCTATCATAACTTGCTAGGTGGCTTTGGACAAATCATCCAATTGGATAATAATATATGATATTTGTATTATTAGGAAGATAATACACATTTTTAACTCATAGGACTGTTAGTAAGGACTGAATGGAGGTCAAGAATAGGAAACATATGATATTACCTGACACTGATATTCTCTGTAACAGCAATTAATATAAGCTGTATTCTATAAAATATAAATACAAACTTGTATTCTATGAACATGAGCAATTATTATTATATGTAAGTCTTTTAAATGAAGTAGAATCACTGTTTAGAGGTTTTCTTGCTTATGGGCTGATGATAGACATCTTGGAAGTTCCTTCTATCGTAACAGGCAAAAACGCAACCAGGAACATAGTTGAAGAACTACATCTCCCTATTTTTTTTTTACCATATACTAGAATAATATACATTCCATGAGCTTGACACATCATACTACTCATAAAAGGGCAGTAATATACAGTGACTGAGAGTTCGGGAATAAATAGAAAGATTTTAATACCAACATTATCTCTCATTAGCTACAAGAATTTAAGTAAGTTACTTAACCTCTCTGACCCTGACCTAGAGTTTCCTCAACTGTAAAAGGTAAAGAATAATAGCATCTACCTCATATAGTTACTGTGGTGATTAAATAATGTCACATCTTTTATAGTGATAAGCACTGTACTTGAAACATTATAGCTATTACTACTTTTCTTTTTAGAAAAGGGCAAAATACCCCAAAACTTGTAAAACTTTATAGTGTTTTTACTCTGAAAACTGATGATCCTGAAAAAGGTAAGATATGCAGAAATACATGCTACAGGTAGCAGGCAATGTGAGTACAGTAAAAGTTAACGGTACTTCCAAAGCATCATAAGAAATATGTCTTTTCACAGAAGATGAAATCTTTTGAGGCAGGTCTTGTACATACACAACTGTCTATTTATTTGCAATTATTCTAACAGATACTTTATGAAAATGAACTTTATTCACAATGTCTTATGATTTTAAATGTCATCTTTCCCTCAGACTGTCATCTATGTATGTCAATATGCAAACTGTATTGGAACACAGTTTCTCATTGCCAAACTATACTTTTCCTGTAGTATTTCTCATAAGAATATCAGTCTTCCCAAATGACTGCTAAAGTAGAAGCTACAGAAGTCTATCTGTGACATGACACTGGTAACTATGAATATGATTCACTCATTCAACAAATATTTACTCAGTACTTAATATATCCAGATACTATACCATGCCCCAAAGATATGGGTATATAATGTAGTACTTGGGCAGTGTCTGCTCTCAGAGTCTGTCTAGAAGAGGAGATAGACTAACAATCACAGTACTATAATGGGAATAACACAGGATGCTAAAGAAATGCATAGTAGTACATCTAACTTGGGGGATAGAGGTGGGAGAAGGAGAAGGGAGCCAGTGAAGGATTCCTAGAGAAAGCAACATTTAAGCCAAGTCATTTTCTGTGTTGCTGAAGCATTCAGAATGAGGTAAACCACAGGAGGCCTTTGTAAGTCATCTCGAGTCAAGACTTTATCTTAAAAGGCAAAGAAACCCACCAAAGCAAGATATAGGAATAAAACAGACAGTCCTATTTTTTATAAGATCCTTTCATTTGGTCATCATATCACACACCTCCTTAATATACCAAATGTGGTCCACAGACCAGTAACAACAGCAGAATGTGGGAGCCTGTTAAAACTCAGTGAGATATAGTTATAAGCAGTATTATTAACACCACTGCAGAGATGAAGCTAAGGAACGGGACAAGGTTACACAGCTGGGAAACAATGAAGCCAGGTACAAAATCAAAACATTCTGAATTAAAGCCTGTTCCTTTAAACTTAATTATTTTCTAAAATTACTGAAATGAAGAAAAATTGCATTTATAAAATTATTCTTTGAACCTAACTTATATTTCACATAGGTCAAAATTTAAAAACTTGCAAAAAATGACCTAATTTATTCGCATTCCAAATACACTCTTGCCATAACAGATTTTCAGTTCGCCATTACATCTCATTTATCTGCCAATTTCAGTTATGTGAAATATACTGAAAACCAACCAGGAAGCCACGAAAGGATGCAACACGAATGAAATAAAGACAAACAGCGCATGTACTATATCTAATACACATTACCTAGATGAAAGCCCCTCAGGGACTCATTCTG
The DNA here is from genome assembly GCA_963575035.1 of Avahi laniger. Taxonomy (NCBI): domain Eukaryota; kingdom Metazoa; phylum Chordata; class Mammalia; order Primates; family Indriidae; genus Avahi; species Avahi laniger. The sequence goes on from CAUYSK010076657.1 coordinate 81,081, forward strand.
TGCTAATACTGAGTGGCCCCTATGTTGGACACTGAGAGGATACTAAAATAAAAGTGCAAAGTCTCTGCCATCTAACGGCTTACCAACTAATTGGGAAGATAAAATGACATCAAAAATGCTATGAGGTGAGCAAGAAACTTCTAGTTGAAGGAGAAAAAAAGCCTCAAGGAGAGGCAGTCATTGAAGAAGCAAAAGAACTGAACCAGAGAGAGATAAGAAAAGCATTTTCTCATAAAAGCAGGCATAGAGGTGAAAAGCTCAGGAAAAAGACTCCTATTTTTTTCTTTTCTTTTCTCTTTCCTGTTTTCCTTTCCTTTCCCCTTTGCCTTTTCCTTTCCTTTTCTCTTTTCTTTTCCTTTTCCTTTTTCTTGTTCTTTTTCTTTTTCTTTGCAAGCTGAGTCTCACTCTGTTGCCCAGGCTAGAGTGCTGTGGCATCAGTCTAGCTCACAGCAACCTCAAACTCCTGGACTCAAGCAATCCTTCTGCCTCAGCACCCTAAGTAACTGGCACTATAGGTATGCCATAACACCCAGCTAATTTTTTCTATTTTTAGTAGAGACAGGGTTTCACTCTTGCTCAGGCTGGTCTGGAACTCCTGAGCTCACGCCATCCTCCTGCCTTGGCCTTCCAGAGTGCTGGGATTACAAGTGTGCGCCACTGTGCCCAGCCAAGACTTCTATTTCTGACTGATGGAATAACATATACCAGATTTATCCTCCCACTATAAACAACTAGAAAATCATACCAAATTATATGTAACAACTGTTTTCAGACATTGTGTAATAGGCAGCCTATTATAGTGACCCCTGAGAAAGGAAAACAAAGTGAGCCCTACAATCGCTCTAACTTGTTGTGTGGTGTTTCCAGGACACAATGTAGAGTGTGACCAAACACAAAGCGAGTCCCAGAAGTATCACTGGGCTGAGGAGATCTCTAACCTCATATTATACACAAAAAACATAAAAATTAACCCAAAATGAATCAGACATATAAGAACTAAAATGATAAAAACTCTAGAAGAAAACACAGGATAAAATCTTAAGTAACTTGGGTTAAACAAAGATTTCTAAAATGGGACGAAGTTTAAAAGAAATGATGGATAAACTCAAAAGACATTGTTAAAATAGGAAGACAAAATATGTAAAACATATACCTGATAAAGGATATGTATCTAGAATATAAAAAGAACTCTTACAACTCAATAATAAGATTATCATCCACCCAACCACCAAAAAAAACTCAGAAAGATCTAAACAGACATTTCATCAGAAGAAAGAGACAGTAACAGATAAGCATAAGAAAAGGTGTTCAACCTTATTAGTCATTAGGGAAATACAAATTAAAACCACAATGAGAGTCCACTAAATACCCACTAGCATGGCTAAAATTAAAAATGTTTAGATGTGGAATAAATGGAACTCTCATATATTGCTAGTAGAAATGCAGAACAGCTTAGCAGATCTTATAAACACACATTTACTATACATTTAGCAATCCCACCCCTTGTTATTTAACCAAGAAAATACACCCATACGAGGGCTTGTACTCAATTATCAATAGCAGCTTACTGGAAACAAATCTAATGTCCATGAGCACGTAAATGTATAAACGAATTGTATATACATACAGTGGAATACCAGTCAGCAACAGAAAGACGAATTCCTGACACATGCAACCACATAGACAAATCTCAAAGCTATTATGCTAAGTGAAAAAGAACCAGGTGTGAAAAAGTATACATTATATGATTCAATTCATATGAAATTCTAGAAAAGGCAAATGATGTCAGAAAGTAGATCAGCAATTGCCAATGGTCAATGGGTAGGGGAAGGAACTGACCACAACGAAGCAAGAGGGAATTTTAGGGTGAGAGAAATGTTATCTATCATTGACTGTGGTGGTAGTTACTTGGCTGACTATATTAAATTCATCAAATTGTATATTTAAAATGGATTAATTTGATTATTTGTTAAATATACCTCAATAAAACTGATTTTAACAAGATAAAGAAAAGGAAAGAAATGAAAGCTCATATACTGAGCTCTTATAAATTCAATAAAAAATAGTTAATGAAAAAATAACAAAATGGGTAAAAGACTTGAAAAGGGTTAACACGAAATAAAAGCTACAAGAAGTATATGGTATATATCATATCTAATGGTGAAGTATTGAAAGTTTTTGTCCTTAGAAATGAGACAAGAACATTCACTGTCACCACTTTACTTATTAATAGTATTGTACTAGATGTCCTACATAGCACAACCAGGCAAGAAAAAAATTTAAAAAGCATATATATATATATATATATATATATATATATATATATTAGCAAATGAGAAATAAAAATGCCATTATTTGCAGGTGAGCTGACTGTATGCATAGAGAATTCAAAAGAATCTAACAATTATTAGAATTAAGTTCCTTGGATATAAAATTAATATATAAAAATCAGCTGTAATAAGGATATTAGTCATTAGGTAAATGTGAATCATAACTCTATATTCACTAGGACGGCTATCATAAAAAAGAGACAATAACAAGTATTGTTGAGAATACGGAGCAACTGGAACCCTCATACTTTGCTGGCGAGACTATAAAACAGTACAGCTGCTGTGGAAAATGGTTGGCAGTTGCTCAAAAAGTTAAAAATAGAGTTACCATATGATCCAGTAATCCCACTTCCAGGTGTATCTAAGAGAAATGAAAACACACATCTCTATAAAAACGTGTACATGAATGTTCACAGCAGCATTATTCATGACGGCCAAAAAGTAGAAACAACCCAACGTCCATCAACTGACGAATGGATAAATGTGATACATTCATAAAGCTGAATATATTATTCAGCAAGAAAAAAATGAGGCCGGGAGCGGTGGCTCACGCCTGTAATCCTAGCACTCTGGGAGGCCGAGGCGGGTGGATCGCTCAAGGTCAGGAGTTCGAGATCAGCCTGAACAAGAGCGAGACCCCATCTCTACTAAACTAAAAAATAGAAAGAAATGATCTGGACAACTAAAAATATATATATATATATCAAAAAAAAAATTAGCCGGGCATGGTGGCGCATGCCTGTAGTCCCAGCTACTCGGGAGGCTGAGGCAGAAGGATTGCTTGAGCCCAGGAGTTTGAGGTTGCTGTGAGCTAGGCTGACGCCACGGCACTCACTCTAGCCCGGGCAACAAAG